>JAFBJW010000489.1:555323-777695 GCA_016785235.1 Pseudorhombus dupliciocellatus | reverse complement strand
CAATATAAATGCTACTTTCTGGATGGTAGGTGTCCCAAACAACCTCATTGCCGACTGGGACAAAGAAGGAAAAGGACAAGACTGTGCTGCCATTGTACTACCCAAATATCTTGGACAGAATGACTGGTTACACAACTGGGATGATATTACTTGTTTTGGCAAACGACACTTTTGGTGTGAAATTCCTTTTCTGCATGCAACTAAACAACAAGAAACTCACACTTTGAAAGCAACTCGGTGCACACATTTAACAACTGTTCTGCAAACAACTCCTGCTTTGGTAACAACTTCAATTTTGGAAGCAACTCCCTTTATACATTCAACATCTGTTCCATGGACATCTCCTGCTTTGGGAAAAACTTCCACTTTCAAAGCAACTCCATCTACACATTCAACAACTGTTCCACGAACAACTCCTTTCTTGCAAATGACTTTCATTTGGAAAACAACTCCTGCTTTACAAACAACTTCCACTTCAAAATCACCTGCCTCTGCACATTCAACAACTGTTCCTCAAACAATTCCTGCATTACAAAAAACTTCCACTTCCAAAGCAACTCCGTCTACACATTCAACTCTCATTATCGATGCAACATCCATTGGGAAAGCAACTCCCTTTACACATTCAGCAACTGTTCAACAAACAACTCCTGCTTTGGGAACGACTATAATTTTGGAAGCAACTCCCTCTACACATTCAACATCTGTACAATGGACATCTCCTGCTTTGGGAAAATCTTCCACTTTCAAAGCAACTCCATCTACACATTCAACAAATGTTCCACGAACAACTCCTTTCTTGCAAATGACTTTCATTTGGAAAACAACTCCCGCTTTGCAAACAACTTCCACTTCAAAATCAACTCCCTCTACACATTCAACAACTGTTCCTCAAACAATTACTGCATTACAAACAACTTCCACTTCGAAATCAACTCCCTCTATACATTCAACAACTGTTCCTCAAACAACTCCTGCATTACAAACAAGTTCCATTTCAAAAGCAACTCCCCCTCCGCATTCAACTCCCATTATCTATGCAACCTCCACTTCGAAATCAACTCCCATTGTCCATGCAACTTCCATTTGGAAAGCAAGTCCCTTTACACATTCCACAACTTTTCCACAAACAACTTCCACTCTGGAACCAACTCTGTCTGCACATTCAACAAGTGTTCTGCAAACAACTCCCTTTTCAAAATTAGCATTGGAATCGCAAGACCACATAATATTGAATCATTCAAATTGCAAGCCACGCTGGAAAGAGCATGGCTCACGCTGCTATAATTTGTTTGAGGACACATTAAACTGGGAAGATGCTCGTGGCTTTTGCCAAGGTCATGGGGGTGACCTGGCAATTGTCCACAATGTTGAACACCAAGAATTCTTGACCAACCTCACTAAGGAATTTGAAAACAATCATCCTGAAGTTGACTTCCATTCAGCATGGATTGGACTGCATGACTCTGAGCAGGAGGGATTATTTGTGTGGGTTGACAATTCCTTACTCAATACAAATGCTACTTTCTGGATGGTAGGTGTTCCAAACAACCTCATTGCTGAGTGGGACAAAGAAGGAAAAGGACAAGATTGTGCTGCCATTGTACTACCCAAATATCTTGGACAGAATGACTGGTTACACAACTGGGATGATATTACTTGTGTTGGGAAACGACACTTTTGGTGTGAAATTCCTTTTCTGCATGCAACTGTACCACAAGAAACTTCCACTTTGAAAGCAACTCTGTTCATACATTCAACAACTGTTCTGCAAACAATTCCTGCTTTGGGAACAACTTCCATTTCGGAAGCAACTCCTCCTACACATTCAACAACTCTTTTACAAACAACTTCCACTTCAAAAGCAACTCCTTCTGCACATTCATCATCTGTTCCACTTACATCTCCTGCTTTGGGAACAACTTCCACTTCCAAAGCAACTCCATCGACACATTCAACAACTGTTCCACGAACAACTCCTTTCTGGCAAACGACTTTCATTTGGAAAGCAACTCCTGCTTTGCAAACAACTTCCACTTCGGAAGCAACTCCCTCTAAATGTTCAACAACTGCTTTGCAAACAACTTCCACTTCAAAATCAACTCTCTCTACACATTCAACAACTGTTCCTCAAACAACTTCCACTTCAAAATCAACTCCCTCTAGACATTCAACAACTGTCCCTCAAACAACCTTCACTTCAAAAGCAACTCCCTCGAGACATTCAACTCCCATTATCCATGCAACTTCCATTTGGAAAGCAATTCCCATTACACATTCAGCAGCTGTTCCTCAAACAGCTCCTGCATTACAAACAAGTTCCATTTCGAAAGCAACTCCCATTATCTATGCAACCTCCACTTCGAAATCAACTCCCATTGTCCATGCAACTTCCATTTGGAAAGCAAGTCCCTTTACACATTCAACAACTATTCCACAAACAACTTCCACTCTGGAAGCAACTCCGTCCACACATTCAACAAGTGTTCTGCAAACAACTTCCTTTTCAAAATTAGCATTGGAATCGCAAGACCACACAATATTGAATCATTCAAATTGCAAGCCAGGCTGGAAAGAGCATGGCTCACGCTGCTATAATTTGTTTGAGGACACATTAAACTGGGAAGATGCTCGTGGCTTTTGCCAAGGTCATGGGGGTGACCTGGCAATTGTCCACAATGTTGAACACCAAGAATTCTTGACCAACCTCACTAAGGAATTTGAAAACAATCATCCTGAAGTTGACTTCCATTCAGCATGGATCGGGTTGCATGACTCTGTGCAGGAGGGATTATTTGTGTGGGTTGACAATTCCTTTCTCAATACAAATGCTACTTTCTGGATGGTAGGTGTCCCAAACAATCTCATTGCTGAGTGGGACAAAGAAGGAAAAGGACAAGACTGTGCTGCCATTGTACTACCCAAATATCTTGGACAGAATGACTGGTTACACAACTGGGATGATATTACTTGTGTTGGGAAACGACACTTTTGGTGTGAAATTCCTTTTCTGCATGCGACTGTACCACAAGAAACTTCCACTTTGAAAGCAACTCTGTTCACACATTCAACAAATGTTCTGCAAACAATTCCTGCTTTGGGAACAACGTCCATTTCGGAAGCAACTCCCTCTACACATTCAAGAACTCTTTTATACATAACTTCCACTTCAAAAGCAACTCCTTTTGTGCATTCATCATCTGTTCCACTGACATTTCCTGCTTTGGGAACAACTTCCACTTCCGAAGCAACTCCATCGACACATTCAACAACTGTTCCACGAACAACTCCTTTCTGGCAAACGACTTTCATTTGGAAAACAACTCCTGCTTTGCAAACAACTTCCACTTCAAAATCAACTCTCTCTACACATTCAACAACTGTTCCTCAAATAACTTCCACTTCAAAATCAACTCCCTCTAGACATTCAACAATTGTTCCTCAAACAACCTCCACTTCGAAAGCAACTCCCTTGAGACATTCAACTCCCATTATCCATGCAACTTCCATTTGGAAAGCAACTTCCTTTACACATTCAGCAACTTTTCCACAAACAACTCGTGCTTTACAAAAAACTTCCACTTCCGAAGCATCTCCTTCTACACATTCAACAACTATTCTGCAAACAACTCCCTTTATGAAATTAACAGTGCAACCGGAAAACAACACAATATTCAATCATTCAAATTGCAAACAAGGCTGGAAAGAGCATGGCTCACGCTGCTATAATTTGTTTGAGGACACATTAAACTGGGAAGATGCTCGTGGCTTTTGCCAAGGTCATGGGGGTGACCTGGCAATTGTCCACAATGTTGAACACCAAGAATTCTTGACCAACCTCACTAAGGAATTTGAAAACAATCATCCTGAAGTTGACTTCCATTCAGCATGGATTGGATTGCATGACTCTGAGCAGGAGGGATTATTTGTGTGGGTTGACAATTCCTTTCTCAATATAAATGCTACTTTCTGGATGGTAGGTGTCCCAAACAATCTCATTGCCGATTGGGACAAAGAAGGAAAAGGACAAGATTGTGCTGCCATTGTACTACCAAAATATCTTGGACAGAATGACTGGTTACACAACTGGGATGATATTACTTGTGTTGGGAAACGACACTTTTGGTGTGAAATTCCTTTTCTGCATGCAGTTGTACCACAAGAAACTTCGACTTTGAAAGCAACTCTGTTCACACATTCAACAACTGTTCTGCAAACAATTCCTGTGTTGGGAACAACTTCCATTTCGGAAGCAACTCCCCCTATACATTCAACAACTCTTTTACAATCAACTTCTGCTTCAAAAGGAACTCCTTCTGCACATTCAACATCTGTTCCACTGACATCTCCTGCTTTGGGAGCAACTTCCACTTCCAAAGCAACTCCATCTAAACATTCAACAACTGTTCCACGAACAACTCCTTTCTTGCAAACGATTTTCATTTGGAAAACAACTCCTGCTTTAAAAACAACTTCAACTTCGGAAGCAACTCCCTCTACACATTCAACAACAGTTCCTCAAACAACTTCCACTTCGAAAGCAACTCCTTCTAGACATTCAACTCCCATTATTCATGCAACTTCCATTTGGAAAGCAACTCCCATTACACATTCAGCAATTTTTCTACAAACAACTCCTGCTAAACAAACAACTTCCACTTTGGAAGCAACTCCCTCCACATATTCAACAACTGTTCCTCAAACAAGCTCAACTTCAAAAGCAACTCCCTCTAGACATTCAACTCCCAATATACATGCAACTTCCATTTGGAAAGTAACTCCCTCTACACATTCAACAACTGTTCCTCAAACAACTCCTGCTTTACAAAGAACTTCCACATCCAAAGCAACTCCTTCTACACATTCAACAACTATTCTGCAAACAACTCCCTCTATAATATTAACAGTGGAACCGGAAAACAACACAATATTCAATCATTCAAATTGCAAGCCAGGCTGGAAAGAGCATGGCTCACGCTGCTATAATTTGTTTGAGGACACATTAAACTGGGAAGATGCTCGTGGCTTTTGCCAAGGTCATGGGGGTGACCTAGCAATTGTCCGCAATGTTGAACACCAGGAATTCCTGACCAACCTCACTAAGGAATTTGAAAACAATCATCCTGAAGTTGACTTCCATTCAGCATGGATTGGATTGCATGACTCTGAGCAGGAGGGATTATTTGTGTGGGTTGACAATTCCTTTCTCAATATAAATGCTACTTTCTGGATGGTTGGTGTCCCAAACAATCTCATTGCCGATTGGGACAAAGAAGGAAAAGGACAAGACTGTGCTGCCATTGTACTACCCAAATATCTTGGACAGAATGACTCTTTACACAACTGGGATGATATTACTTGTGTTGGGAAACGACACTTTTGGTGTGAAATTCCTTTTCTGCATGCAACTGTATCACAAGAAACTTCCACTTTGAAAGCAGCTCTGTTAACACATTCATCAACTGTTCTGCAACCAATTCCTGCTTTGGGAACAACTTCCATTTCAGAAGCAACTCCCTCTACACATTCAACACCTCTTTTACAACCAACTTCTGCTTCAAAAGCAACTCTCTCTGCACATTCAACATCTGTTCCACTGACATCTCCTGCTTTGGGAACATCTTCCATTTCCAAAGCAACTCCATCTACACATTCAACAACTGTTCCACAAACACCTCCTTTCTTGCAAACAACTTTTATTTGGAGAACAACTCCCGCTTTACAAACAACTTCCACTTCGGAAGCAACTCCCTCTACATGTTCAACAACTGCTTTGCAAACAACTTCCACTTCAAAATCAACTCTCTCTACACATTCAACAACAGTTCCTCAAACAACCTCCACTTCAAAAGCAACGCACTCTAGACATTCAACTCCCATTATCCATGCAACTTCCATTTGGAAAGCAACTCCCTTTACACATTCAGCAATTTTTCCACAAACAACTCCTGCTTTACAAACAACTTCCATTAGGAAAGCAACTCCCTCCACACATTCAACAACTGGTCCTCAAACAACTCATGCATTACAAACAACTTCCACTTTGAAAGCATTGTCCTCTACACATTCAACAACTGTTCCTCAAACAACTTCCACTTTGACAGCAACTACTTCTACACGTTCAACTCCCGTTATCCATGCAACTTCCATTTGGAAAGCAACTCCGGCTTTACAAAGAACTTCCACTTCCGAAGCAACTTCTTCTACAGATTCAACAACTATTCTGCAAACAACTCCCTTTATAACATTAACAGTGGAACTGGAAAACAACACTATATTCAATCATTCAAATTGCAAGCCAGGCTGGAAAGAGCATGGCTCACGCTGCTATAATTTGTTTGAGGACACCTTAAACTGGGAAGATGCTCGCGGTTTTTGCAAAGGTCATGGGGGTGACCTGGCAATTGTCCGCAATGTTGAACACCAGGAATTCTTGACCAACCTCACTAAAGAATTTGAAGACAATCATCCTGAAGTTGACTTCCATTCAGCATGGATCGGGTTGCATGACTCTGAGCAGGAGGGATTATTTGTGTGGGTTGACAATTCCTTTCTCAATACAAATGCTACTTTCTGGATGGTAGGTGTTCCAAACAACCTCATTGCTGAGTGGGACAAAGAAGGAAAAGGACAAGACTGTGCTGCCATTGTACTACCCAAATATCTTGGACAGAATGACTCTTTACACAACTGGGATGATATTACTTGTGTTGGGAAACGACACTTTTGGTGTGAAATTCCTTTTCTGCATGCAACTGTATCACAAGAAACTTCCACTTTGAAAGCAACTCTGTTCACACATTCAACAACTGTTCTGCAAACAATTCCTGTGTTGGGAACAACTTCCATTTCGGAAGCAAGTCCCCCTACACATTCAACACCTCTTTTACAAACAACTTCCGCTTCAAAAGCAACTCCCTCTGCACAATCAACATCTGTTCCACCGACATCTCCTGCTTTGGGAACATCTTCCACTTCCAAAGCAACTCCATCTACACATTCAACAACTGTTCCACGAACACCTCCTTTCTTGCAAACAACTTTTATTTGGAGAACAACTCCTGCTTTACAAACAACTTCCACTTCGGAAGCAACTCCCTCTACATGTTCAACAACTGCTTTGCAAACAACTTCCACTTCAAAATCAACTCTCTCTACACATTCAGCAACAGTTCCTCTAACAACCTCCACTTCAAAAGCAACTCACTCTAGACATTCAACTCCCATTGTCCATGCAACTTCCATTTGGAAAGCAACTCCGTTTACACATTCAGCAATTTTTCCACAAACAACTCCTGCTTTACAAACAACTTCCATTAGGAAAGCAACTCCCTCCACACATTCAACAACTGTTCCTCAAACAACTCCTGCATTACAAACAACTTCCACTTTGAAAGCATCGTCCTCTACACATTCAACAACTGTTCCTCAAACAACCTCCACTTCAAAAGCAACTCACTCTAGACATTCAACTCCCATTGTCCATGCAACTTCCATTTGGAAAGCAACTCCGTTTACACATTCAGCAATTTTTCCACAAACAACTCCTGCTTTACAAACAACTTCCATTAGGAAAGCAACTCCCTCCACACATTCAACAACTGTTCCTCAAACAACTCCTGTATTACAAACAACTTCCACTTTGAAAGCATCGTCCTCTACACATTCAACAACTGTTCCTCAAACAACTTCCACTTTGAGATCAACTCCTTCTACACGTTCAACTCCCGTTATCCATGCAACTTCCATTTGGAAAGCAACTCCGGCTTTACAAAGAACTTCCACTTCCAAAGCAACTTCTTCTACAGATTCAACAACTATTCTGCAAACAACTCCCTTTATAACATTAACAGTGGAACCGGAAAACAACACAATATTCAATCATTCAAATTGCAAGCCAGGCTGGAAGGAGCATGGTTCACGCTGCTATAATTTGTTTGATGACACCTTAAACTGGGAAGATGCTCGCGGTTTTTGCAAAGGTCATGGGGGTGACCTGGCAATTGTCCGCAATGTTGAACACCAGGAATTCTTGACCAAACTCACTAAAGAATTTGAAGACAATCATCCTGAAGTTGACTTCCATTCAGCATGGATCGGGTTGCATGACTCTGAGCAGGAGGGATTATTTGTGTGGGTTGACAATTCCTTTCTCAATATAAATGCTACTTTCTGGATGGTTGGTGTCCCAAACAATCTCATTGCCGATTGGGACAAAGAAGGAAAAGGACAAGACTGTGCTGCCATTGTACTACCCAAATATCTTGGACCGAATGACTGGTTACACAACTGGGATGATATTACTTGTGTTGGCAAACGACACTTTTGGTGTGAGATTCCTTTTCTGCATGCAACTGTACCACAAGAAACTTCTACTTTGAAAGCAACTCTATTCACACATTCAACAAATGTTCCACAAACATCTCCTGCTTTGGGAACAACTTCCACTTCCAAAGCAACTCCATCTACACATTCAACAACTGTTCCACAAACAACTCCTCTCTTGCAAACAACGTTCATTTGGAAAACAACTCCTGCTTTACAAACAACTTCCACTTCGGAAGCAACTCTCTCTACACATTCAACAACTGTTCATCAAAGAATTCCTGCATTACAAACAACTTCCACTTTGGAAGCAACTCCCTCTCCACATTCAGCAAGTATTCTGCAAACAACTCCCTTTACAAAATTAACATTGGAATCGCAAGACCACATAATATTGAATCATTCAAATTGCAAGCCAGGCTGGAAAGAGCATGGCTCACGCTGCTATAATTTGTTTGAGGACACCTTAAACTGGGAAGATGCTCGCGGTTTTTGCCAAGGTCATGGGGGTGACTTGGCAATTGTCCACAATGTTGAACACCAGGAATTCTTGACCAACCACACTAAGGAATTTGAAAACAATCATCCTGAAGTTGACTTCCATTCAGCATGGATCGGGTTGCATGACTCTAAGCAGGAGGGATTATTTGTGTGGGTTGACAATTCCTTACTCAATACAAATGCTACTTTCTGGATGGTAGGTGTCCCAAACAACCTCATTGCTGATTGGGACAAAGAAGGAAAAGGACAAGACTGTGCTGCCATTGTACTACCCAAATATCTTGGACAGAATGACTGGTTACGCAACTGGGATGATATTACTTGTGTTGGCAAACGACACTTTTGGTGTGAGATTCCTTTTCTGCATGCAACTGTATCACAAGAAACTCCCACATGATTCATGACAATATACTTTGTCATGCATTTCATATTTATGACATTTAATTTCATCTGTACACCATTAAGAGTAGAGAGCCTGACAGATACCACATATACTCCCTTCTCTCTCTACACAGTGCACAAGGTCAGGTTATAGATAAAGCTACCCTTAAAGATATTTATCTATCTAAATCAGATGCTCCTGAGCCAGCAACCTCTGCTCTCACCAACCCTGCATTAGACCAGCAGCCAATGGAATGTGCACATCTATATGTTACAGAGAGTGATGGCTATTTTAGCCATTCACTGATGTGCCGATTGAATGGGTGATGCAAATAGAGAGATACAGCAGGAAAACTAAGGATCGGGTGGGTCTGTAATTGTAGGGTACATTTCAACTCTAACAGAATCTTAAAAAAATAAAATCCAGAAAATCATGTTTTAAGATTTCCAACAATTAATTTCATTGCATGAAATAAGTATTTAATCACCTACCAACCAGCTAAAATTCGGGCTCTCATGGATCTGTTCGTTCGTCTTTTAGAAGCCTTCCTATCTTCCACTCGCTATCTGTATAAAAGACACCTGTTCACACACTCAGACTGTACCCTCTCCACTATGGACAAAGAGTTGTCTAAGGAAAGGGCTAGAAGGCAACAACTGTTAGCGCAATTATTAGATAATGGAAGAAACTTAAGAGACTGTCAATATCCTTGGACTGGGGCTCCATGCAAGCTCTTGCCTCATGGAATATCAACGACCATGAAAAGGCTGAAGGATCAGCCCAGCACTACATAGGAGGACCTGGTTAATGACCTGAAGAGAGCTGGGACCACAGTCTCAAATTTTACAATTAGCAGCATGCTACGCCGTCATGGATTAAAATCCTGCAGCTCTGTTCAAGCCAGCAAATTTTCATGCCCATCTGAATGATCCAGAGGAGGCTTTGGGGGTGCTTTTCTGCAAAGGGGACAGGACAACTGCACAGTACTGGGGAGAAAATGGATGGGGCCATGTATCGCAAGATTTTGGGCAACAACCTCCTTCCCTCAGTAAAAGCATTGAAGAACGGTCGTGGCTGGGTCTTGACAATTGTTGAACTGAACTGTGGGCCACACCCCTCCAGCCTGGATGCACCGAGCTGAGTGCCCCTGGGTTGGAGTCTCACACACACTCACAGTCACCAGAGCAGCAGTGAATGCATGCAGCAGAGACCTGGAAAGCTAAATTGAACACTGAGACTTTATGCAGAGCTGAGCTTTCAGGGGAGACGCAGCCGGTGAGCTCTTCATCACTCACTTTGCCAAGTTAGTTGCTTGGTGGGGTTTATTGGTGAGCAAGTCACTTAAATTATTAGGAATCATGATGATCAAAATGTAATTAAGAAAAAATATGGTTCATTTTTAAATGCAGTGTTTTGTGTTATTTAATTTGTATTTATTTATTATTTTTATGTAAGTCACTGATTGTTTCCCGTTCATTCTATTAACATGATGTTTGTTTGTGTTTAAGGTTTTTCACCTGATTCACCTGGCCGTCCTATCAAATGGGGATTTTTGCACATATACCTCACAGTGACAACACTTGACAACAATGTCCTGAAAATAAAACAGCCAGGGAACCTAAGGAGCGGCGCTGCCAGTATCCTGACCTGAACCCAATAGAAAGGAGGGAGCTGAAACACCATGTTGAAAGATCGGGAGAAGATCTGTATGGAGGAGTGTACGAAATATTAAGTTATATTTTTCCATTATAATAAATACTTATTTCATGCAATAAAATGCAAATTTGGCACAATATCAAATTTCCGACAGCATCCTCATATGCAGTGGGAAATTTCTTCAGACTCCGGGGGGTGACAGTTGCTCATGATACTCTCTTAGTGTTTGTACAGTTGTATTCAAAATAACTGCAGTGTGACTAAATAAATGAGTAAAGCTCAAAATCCTATGGTAGCAATACTTTTTATTTCCATTTATTTCTGTAGCAATACTTTTTATTTCCATGTTTTTTTTTTGTTTTTTTTTTAATTAATAGGTGACATAGATCCATTCAGGTGAGCTCTGATGTCACAAGATATGAAAATGTCTCATAGCAGATTGGTGTTTGAAATAGAGCAGTGCATTCTTCAATTGTAAAATTGCAAAATGACCTCCACCTCAAAACCCATCAGTCTGCATCAAACTTTTGGTGCCTTGTGCACAGAGAAAAATACAGTGGCATATGTACAGCAGCTATGAAATTTGCCTGCCTTTTTGGTTCAACTTATCTCTGTGAATCAGCCTTTTCTAACTTGAACTTTATCAAGAATAAACACAGAACATGCCTTACTGATGCACATTTACAAGACTCACTCAGGTAGCCCTTCGTACTACTCAGTTCCCTTGAAGTAGCCCTCAGTCTTAAAAAGGTTGGTGACCGCTGATTTATAGGTTTTACTGCTGTGTCAATGATCAGGCCCCAGCTGTTAAAACAGGCTCCAAACATTTTATTCAACTTATTCAACTTGAGAGGAAAAAATGCGAATATTTTTGCTTCAAAATGCAGCCTTTGCATCTCTGCAATTATTTATATGGTAGGAGGTAGAAAATATGCATAGCAGTTGTTGTATAGATGTGCTCAGTTCAGTCCAATCTGAATCTATAAACCACTGATCCACCGAGGAAAATGCTCTTCCAACAAGCACAAGGATTTGCATGAGAAATGACAAGGAAAATAATTTTGCTTTACAGTTTTTGTGTCACTTGTGCAATCGGCCTTGGATTGGATATATTCAAGTGTTATATCTGCCATTAATCTACAGAAATACCACCACCAAGCAGGAGCACAACTTGTAACTGTCTTTAACTTCATTTGGAGCAGCAGACAATTGTCGCTTCTCTTATTTAAGAACAACAATAACATGAAGGTTATGAACAGAGCTAACAGCCAGTGTGAGAGAGAGCAGGTTTGCACTGATTGCCAGAATGACCAGCTTGAGTCGAGAATATGACCAGAGCCTGGAAGCGCGCTCTCGTCATCAGTCCACCCTCCCACCTCAGCTAAACCAGTACTGCCTGTCTCCCTGAGCTGTCAATAGAACCTGATGGGCCTTTTAGACACTTATCAATATTTAACCAGCCTCCTTCATTGACTCAGCAATTACTGCCTAATTGATCTGAGACTGATCATCAGCACCATAATGGTTGTGTGGGTTAGTGGCAAGCGCTGATAAAAACCCTTAGTGTAAAATTTAATTATCATTTTACGAAAGCAATATGTAAATGGGAGCATGTGTGCGTAAAAATGAAAAGTCAGTTTACCATGTCTAGGTGAAAGCCTCCAGCAGCATGCATTTCATCTCATCTGCTCCCAATGACACGTTGTGCAGTAACAGTTGTGCAGCTCTCAGATCAGTGGATGTGTGTTTCCTTTCTTCATGACTGGCTGACAGAAAAACAAAATGACATGAGAAAACCTTTAACCCACATAAAGTCACTATAGCCAAATTACAATATTTGTAATTTACATGACATAGGTCACAGAAATATTGGAAATGTTGAGAGATGCATCTTAAAATTAGTCACATGCAGAAATCCCAATTTGCATGATGCAACAACACTTCATGTGTTTTATGAACACATCTTTCAGACTGTATGTCAATGGCGAGCAGGGAGGGACATCCATCTATCATAGATGTTTGCTTCTTTTATTTATCGATACAAAGAAGAATCAGACTGAATAATTCCCATCAGTGTTCTAAAGTGACTGCTCTCACTATGTTGGATTTGTAGAAACACTCGAGTCACTTGGTTGGTGGTTCTGACAGCACTGCACAGAAACTCAAACTGACATACAACTTTAAGTCATGTCTATGACATCAAATTGTACATACCAATGTGAGCCACCAGTACATTATAACTAGACATTTTGTTAGGCCACATAAAACCACTGGATTGGAAAATAAAATTCCATTTATACTGTTACAATGATACATTTGCAGACTATCAAAGACAGCATCATGCATGGCATAGGGAATTGCTTTGTTTAAAGATTTAAAAATAAAAGCAAATGTTTATCAACAGCAAGTGAAGCCAAGAATATCTGATCACAATCAGTGTATCATTGAACTGTGCTTCAGAAAACAGTGATTGTGTAGAGACATGTAGGTCAAGAAAACAATTCATCTTTCACTTAATACTGAGGACAGATTGTTTGGCCCCAAATCAGAGTGATAAATACATCAGCATTTACCATCCATAGCCTTACAGTGTGCAGCAATCCCACCACGGAGCAAATTCAATTGCTTGGAATACATAACATCTTCTACAGAAAACCACGGTCAAAGCTGCAGTGTTTCACTAGTGAACAAGCTTTCAGGGCATAACAAGTAGATGCTAGTAGCAGACCACGACTACAGAGGCAACTTTTCACTAATCAATGCAATTTTCTGCTGCAGGTGTATATTATGGATGATCGAATGGAGAGGGAAGGTGGGGCGAGGATTTCAGGCCATCAGATTCTTTCAGCTGAGGCAGAGCTTACATGCATTACTCTGACGTTCCTCTGCATCATGACTATTGTCAGTTAAGCATTACTGGCTGTCAGCTCCAAGCTAGTATATTATTCTAAATGGCATCAATATTTCAGCACATTTATGAAAATAAGGATTTGCAGACAACTTTAGCTCGGCAAAAGAAGTTGATCAATTGTTTAGACAGAAGCCAAAATTACTTGGCAACAGTTTTGTTTTCGGTGCAAAATGCCTCTGGTTCAATCTCAAACATCAGAAGGCACTTCATCGACTGAACTACTAACTGATTTCTCAAGAATAATTATATTAGATTACATGAGGATGGCAATAACTGAGCTGAAATCAATTGCCCCTTCTGTCTGAATGCAATATACAACATATTTAAAGTTGTCTCCTTACACTAAAACACCATTCTCCACTCAGTCTCTCTTCTGTGTCACAGTCTGGTGATGCCCAAGGGTCCTCAGGTTCCTGGTGAGCCCCAGACAAACAGGGAAATTATTTTTTACTTGAATGTTTTGTAATAAAACATCTAACAGTAAACAACTAGTCAAATGGGTCCATGGTGTAGTTTGTGACTAATAAAGAATCAGGCCATGAAATAGTGAGGAAGAACTAACTGTTAGAATTACCTGTTAGCTGGCTGGTAATACAAAACCAGTGGAAGTCCCTCCTCTGCTTCTGGTTGGAAACAGTGCACTAATACCTAGAATTGAGCATCAAATGCAGTATATTTAGTGATAGAATAATATTATACTTGTGTTGCATTTCAATACATGCAACATTTTTTTAACATAAACTAATGGAACCTCACAAACAAAAAAATACTATTTATTTGTATGATTCTGTTCCATATGAGTAACAAAGTCCTTGACAACAAATAAGATAAGCCTATCAACAAAAACAATTTTAATATTATTGTTAATTATGGGATTTGTTGGTATCTGTTTTTCAAAAGTAATACAGTACGTTGCAGCGCGCCCGCACGAACACACACACACACACATTAACAACGTAATACAGACTCAACAACAGCTCAAACTCAGAACACCGCGCGCTGCGCACATGCCCATTTCCAGAGCCAGCTCCACGCTAATTTAGCACGTCCCCACGTAGTTTGGGGAGATATAAACCCACGAACCAGCTGGAGAGTGACTCACATGTTAGCAGAGGACACCATATCCTCCGGACTCAACAGAAACGAAGACAGCGTGGACCTCCGTGACACCACAGGAAGTAGAAGTGTCCGCCTTCCCCCATCCAAGCAGACCCCATGGGCCCGTTCCATTCAGCTGAGGCCGGTGCAGCGTGCTGCGGCGGGGGATGATCCGTCCCTCACCTGCATCACTGGAACACCTAATGGAATGGAGCCATCGTCGATGACAGGTTTCACCTCTGCAGTGCGATCCAAACGTGCGCGTGTTCTGATCTTAACTAACGTCACAATATTTACCTATATTTGAATTGAAAATTAAAACCGGCTGAGTTTAATTTTAGGAGTTTCAGACATCACAGTAACATAACAATAAGCAATAAAAGTAATATTGTAATAATATAATCGTTATCATTATTGATTTGGTCCTCATCATCATAATCATCATCTTTATTTACAGAGCAGTGTTTTACATATATTTATGCAAAAACTATTAGATGTATAAAACAACACATGGTATGTGAAAGCAGAAATAAAAAAAAACCTCTGATAATTAATGAGGCATTAAAACTTAGTGTGTATGCTCAGGAAACATTGAACATAACTCAAACACATTTTTAAAGTATTCCACAAAACAGCAACAACACATATGATATTAATATTGACAGGTCTTTAAAATAACGGGGTTTAAAAGTCTAAATAGCGCATGAACACACACGCTGGCTGGAGATGGTTCTCTGCTGCACACATAGATGAAGTATTTTATATTTACCCACAGATCAAGAAGTAAGGAACAAAGTTAGAGCTATTTATTTCTCCTCTTTGAACGTGAAAGCTCAGCGGAAGAGGGTGGCTGTGAGGACCAATGCAGGTCATTAGCTCAGTGAAATACCTTCGGCTTAATTTATTTCTGAAGTGATTATGACTGCACGATAGGCTAATTAGGGGCTCTGCTTCACATTTAACAGAGACTGTTTGTAGAGCATTAACATCCCCTGATTAAATACAGAATCCATGATGAGTGCTCTGTGCCTGTGTGTTTGATGGAGGATGTGCCTCGGCTGGATTGCAAATTCAAAATGCTGCATTTAGGCATTTTATGGAATGATGAGTGTATGTGTGCAAAAGAGTGTATGTCTCAATTACTGTGTGTGTGAGAGAGCTTCTTAGAGATTGAGTGATAGGCCTGTCAAGTCAAAATTTCCACCCAACAGCGCCCAAAAGGAAAACCACTAGCGCCATGTTTGTTTTTAGACTCATATACTATCAGTAACCTTTTCTGCTTAACCTATCTGTTTACTGATTGATTTTTTTATTCCATTCCTGCCGCCCCCATCCATCCACCATCCTTCCCCTCCACCATGCTACTGTCCTTCACGTATCCCTGTATTCTTTAAAAGTCATCTCAGGTTAGTCGGAATGTCACATCGCTCAAGTGCGCCCTGTGGGGCAGCTTCTGTTATTTTAAGGGGTCATGTACATTTATCCAAGCAATGAATAAAGAAGCACCCAGAGGCTGGAGTGGAGAGACCTGAGTGGAGCCAGGGCTGAAAGGACGGAACAACATTTACTTTAGGAGTGGCCTTCAAGAGGAGCCCTTTTTAAAGGTCAGGGTTCAAAGATGGCTGTCACCCATCATTAGCTGCACTTGGCCTAGCAATGGACCTTGCTCTCTCGGCCATTCACCCAAGAAACTGGTCACTTGTTGGTGAAATCTTTCGAGGTGCTTCTAAAAGTCCAGTGTGTGTGAGCAGGAAAACTCACACCAGTTGGTTCTTTATGTTAGTTTTACAGCCACTCGGACGGAGAGCTCTGCAGAGACAGAAAACATGTAGTTGTATTTATCAGCATTTGGACCTGGTCATGTTATTTTGACAGAAGTTCCTGAAGTTGCAGGAAGTTGCATCATCTAAACTACATAAACATTTGAAATGAACCCAGCAGCACACTTGAAAAAGCAAGGAAGAGAAAGTGGAGCTTTTCTGACCATTAGCTGCTGCCTGGAAATTCAGTGGGTGTATAGTGCTCATTAAGCAGTGATATAAAGCACAATCTCATAATGACTTAAGATCCGCTGTCTAGTAAGCACTAACAAAACGATTGATTCGTAAGCAAAGAAAAAGAGAAGGCCAAGAGGAAGGGAGAAAATTATAATGAGAGTGTGAGAAGAGGAGGAGGAGAGGGGCTTTTCGTTGGCAGACAGTTTCCTGATTCAGCTTGGCTGCAGAGCAGGAGTAGCTGTCTTCTTCCATGTACCTCATCTATCACTGCCTATTTCTAGGAGACTCGCCTGTTTCCCACACACACAAACACGCACACACACAGAAGGGAGTGAGAATTCAATCTTTCCCTGCCTCACAGTCATCTGCAGAAATGCATTCGTTCACCCTTCGCGGCAGGGCCCCAAAACCTGCCAATAATCGTCCACTGGGGCGGGAGGAAAAGAAATCACTGCAGGTAACCAAGCTTTCTTCGTGTGATCTATTTCCAATCTGTAAAGTCCCACAGGTAGATTAGGGACAAGTAGAAATGGGCTTTAACAGCAGTGGTGGTTTCAACGCAGGGATCCTGTGGTCCTTGTGCAAAACACACACAGAACAGCGCTGGGCAGCTATACCTGTTCATGACAAGGGAGTGATCTTTTTTATTTATTTTGATGGAAAATTGCCAATAATTTCTTTCTTCACCTCCTCACATATTCTCTTTTCTTTAAGTTTAAATGGTGGGAACAGAGGGAATTGTGACCCCTGCAGCTAGACGAGCTATTAGCTGCCCCAGCTTTTCACATTTTCTATTAAACAGGCTGGTTTAACCACATTCACACAACTGATTTCGGGCTGCATGCCAGGACGTTTTATGAAGGCTGATCAAGATAAACTTCTCTGATTCTGTGATCTAGATGCATTTGTGAATTAGTGTTTACACAGGTTCCTAATGTGTGTGCAAGCCATCACACCAACATCTGCCGCATGAGTAATTCAAAGGGGAAATCAGCATTAACTGACTGTCTGGCTCTCCCCCTGTGAAACAACAGGCTCATCATTACTCTGACAGGCCTCCGCTCCGACGTGAAGACGACCTTTTCACTGGGACAGTCTGCTTCTGGGGAGAGCGAGGGGACGACGATCACAGCCACGATTTGACCCTCTCAGACAAAACTATCTGCCTCTGGTGAATGCCAACGCAAGTTTGCTGACATCCAGACTCTCTTCTCTTTCCTGTCTGTTTCTCGCCCCTCTCTCTTAATCATTTGCATAATCCCTGTGACACGCCGATTAATAACTCCGGTGTGATTTGCATATCTATGCCTGAAATTGAGGACAGACATTCACACAGTCAATGTGGTCCAGCAAGAAACAAACTGTCGAATTTTTGGTTTTCGTTGGGATCTCTGGAGAAAGAAATGAAAGTGGAATATTCTTAGGTTAAATCACACTCAGGCCTCTGCACACACACACACACACAAGGTTCTTTCTGACTCTTCTCCAATCCTTTCTTTAAGCCCTTGGCCCTAGCCAAACACAGAAGGGCTGGGAAAATGGAGACCTTAGCACTGCAGCAGTTCCTGCTACAAACAGTAGTTTAAGAAGATACAACCCCCCCCCCCCCCCATTAAAAGGACCAAGGCAGAGCTCTGGCTCTGGCTCCAGTTGAACCTTCCTTTGGACAGTGAAGGCAGATTAGCTGTTCGAGGCTTGTATTTGCTTCAACAGTGCCCCCCAGTGGCAGAAAAAGATGGTCTCTATAATTTGAGCAATCAGATTATTACACTCAAGTTAAAAATTGTATTTATTTATTTTATATATATATCACTTTTGTCAACCTTATTTTGATAGATTTTCCCATGCACTCTAGATATTATTTCATATTGTCTAGGCGAATCGGTCAGTGAAAGAAACTATTCACGAATGATTTTTGTACATTGCAAATCAAAACATACATTAAACCCAGTATGTGATAATATACTTATAATAATCTACTACAATGTAAACATAAACAATTCAGCAGTCTTTCAATGTGACAATACATTTCATCTATTTATGTTTATCACATTTATTAAATAATGAAGAAAATCTTTATGGTTTGCAAAAAGATTTTTAGGGGTTTGCATTTAAAACCAGTGAGATTTATACTGCTGTGAAGCTTGAATGTGAATTCCCTTGTGAAGTGTGTATAGGTCTTTTTCATTTGGGTTGGGTGTGTTGCACCCACACGCACACACGCACACACCTTCACATGCATACAAATCCTGGCTGCCTCCAGGAGACCAAAGGCTGGAAATGACAAGCCTGCAACAAGGTAATGACATTTCCTCCTTCGTAATGTGGCCAAAGGCGTCTCTCTCTCCCTCTCTCTCTCAGACAACGACAAGACGCTGATATCTGGCCAGCTCCAGTGACAAGCCCGGCTCTAATCGGCAGGTACAGCTTTCACTGCGGCTCAGGACCGAACCACAGAGCAGCAGCTAAATAATTGAACAGGTGCAATATGTTGAGGCAGGGCAGCGGGAGGGAGGTTTGGTTGTGGGTGAGGTGGGGTAAGAGAAGGACTCACCCAAAAATGTCTGCAGTGTCCTCTGTCTGGGGTAAAAGTCATCAAATTCTGGTTTGGGAGAAAATGTCAGCGTGCTCTCTTCACATTTTGTGGTCCAGGAACATGCTCCCTTCCACTTGATTCCCCCAAAGACACCAGCTGTCAGCAGCTGCTCAGAGTTTTTTCCTCTCTTCTTGATTCTCCACCACATGGTCCCTTCATGCCACATTTTGGGAAAAACAAGGGACTTAGTGTAGTATTTTTTTGCTTTTTTCTATTCTTATTTTTTTTTCCCCAAGTCACCGGGTTGCCATGACAACAAATTGGAATGTCATGCTGGCATTTTGCCCTTGTTCGAAGGCAGACTTCACAGCCACAGCAATTCCAGATTTCACAGAAAGGGCTGTCATAGGTGGGAAAAGTGAGGGGGGTGGGTAGATGTGTGCATGCATTGACTGACCTTGAGACACTGTCCCTGTGCAGGGATCGGGGGAGGAGGGGAGGGACGGGCTCTGTTAAAGCGAGGCTGTTGCGTGCAAGGCAGGTATCCCAGGCTCCCAGCCACACACGGCGAGTGCCACAGCTGCAGTCGGCTGAAACCGACGTGGCTCTCTCTGTGAAGGCGAGCCGCTGCCCTCTGACACAAACAGCAGCACTCCAGTGTGCAGCTGCTCCATGGACAGGGACATTCGTCACAAAGAATCAAAGATGAAGGGAGCAGGAAGTTTGGAAACGAGACGGCTATTTTGCGTGTGTAAGGCAAGTTTATTTCAATCAATCAATCAATCAATCAAACTGTATTTTAGCTCACATTATAACCAGTCTCATAGGGCTTTATTTCTATCACACAATTCACCAACAAGGCAAATGTGTATGTGTTCGTGTCTTTACGCTTCAAATTTTAGTTTAATTACATTCATTTTTTTTAGATTCCTCAACACTTCAGGATACACTCTGCTCTCTCTAGATGGTTCATAACAAGCAGCAGGCGACCAGAAACCTTTTTTATAACAAGATTTTAAATCAATTTTATCTGCAAGTAAATCAGCCTTATAGCTCTTACAAAGCAGTTTACCTGCGGTTAGTCTCCAACAGGTAAAATTCGACAGGTTGCTTCAAAAATCTTTACTGCGCAAATGAACCATGGATCATATCATCATCTGTCAGTCAGCCAAGACTTACTGGTGTCACACAAAGAAGCTGACAGGAGATAGTGTGTGTGTGAGTCTGCGATGGAGAAACAAGCGACAAAAAAGTGCACTCTGCGCCATCATCTAATCTTGCTTGTCAATCTAATCTGAGTCTTTCATGTGTCCCTGTCAGAGGAGGGCAGATGTCAAGAATCTCCATCATCTGGATGAATCCTTTCCTGAGGAAGGGAAAGTGTTTCTTACCCTCAAAGGAGAATGTTCTTAGAATAATGGTCATAACTATATTCATCAAGCTTGAGTTGGAACTATTGTATATAAAAAGGGATTGTAGCATCGTCAGTTACCACTCCTCACAAGTGTGAGGAGAGAGAGAGAGAATGAAAGAGGAAACATTCTGCCTACTCCAAGTCAGCAATCAAACTCATATTAACTAAGCGGCTATTTTAAGGTACACACACATTTCATTTCTTTCCCACCATCTTTCTTTGTCAGAGTTAATACTCCTGCTCATGTATTAATAACATCAGACTTTGCTAATGAAAACTAAAACTTTTTGGAGGAGCAGTTCCCACACTTCAGACTTACACTTGCATTCAGCCTCCATAGACTTGCAGTGGGGCTCCTTTTAAAGATTAATAAATCTTCAGTGACATCAATCACTCCTAAAAGTTTGCCTGGTGCCAGTCAATCAATCAAACGTGCTGTTATGGCGGTATAATGTGTTATCTCTCAAGAATGCCCGTCAAAGGAGATGCTGCAGTGGAGGCCTCCTCTGGACCCACAAAGGTGTCACAGTAAGCAGCGGTTGTCAGAGGCTTGTCACTGCCGGGTGGTTTGAAAGCATGAAAAATATCCTCTCTGGGGACGGAGGGCGGGCGAGTGGTGAGAAGAGAGGGAGTGTGTCGGTGTAAGTGTGTGTGTGTGTGTGAGAGAGGGCCTTAACTCACTTGAGCCTGTTGCATCAACCCTTGTCAGTCCTCCAGACAATAGGTCTCCATTCACTCAGCGGACGGTTTTCACCTTCAAGGGTGACGGCTGTATCACTCAGCTTGACGCGCCGTGCCTCTGGGGAGATCAAACTCTGTGTCTAATTGAACGGTGACAGTTTAGGTTCACTCACACTCAGAGCCGTATATGTGGGATGATTATTGGACTGAATGGGATTATTATGAGGGTGAAGATTCCATCAGAAAGTAATTTTGGCAGACGGAGGCTTCAGGCTCCACGTCACTTATATCTGAGAGGAAAGCACATCTGACACAGCTGATGGCTGCGTCTTAAAGGAAATATCCACTTCACAGGAGAGAGACTGCAGATCATTGCATTTTTTTTTTTAATATGTGAAGGACTTCATCAGAAAGAAATTTTTCAGCGTTGTGTTTGCACACTGTCTACTCATCTTGCCCTGAAGTCCTAAACCTCTTTATTAGGCTTACAACTGGACAATACAAATCCTGCCTGAAATATAAATAGTATTCAGTTCATGTTAAATAATAGCAAAAATAAATTTAAAAAAATATTATTTAGAAAAAGCTGAGTAGAAGCATGAAGCAATTATTGGAACAAAACCCCAATTATGTATAGGAATAATAATCATATATGAAATGACAGCAACATCCACAACAGAAATCCTCTGCCTCTGGCCAAGCTGTTCTATTTTGGTGCGCTCCTGTCTCAGTGTCTATTTTAATAAGAGGCCAGTGAAACTGATAATGCTTTTCAGAGGTCTCGGGGGGTCGGCTTGGCTCCTGTTAGAATTCATTTAGTCAGATAGCCTCTGCGGATTATCCCTGTTTTCAGAGGGCCACATTTCTGACAGGTCATTATTGTACATCACACTGGGGCCTACTGCTGAGAGCACCATGTAGTGAAGGCCCACCATGCATTCACGGCTCCGCAGCGTCTATGTAAACACACAACCGCTATCAAACACGTGGTAGACAGTGGGGGTGAGGAACGCCCGCTCGTCTGATGTGCTGGTAGTTCAGCGGTGCAGCTAATAGATGTGCTGCCCCGGCTCTCCATGATCATTACTGCTGCTTTACAGACCCAGGGCCAAGGAGAGGACTCCCGCTCACATGTAGGAGCCGCGAGCGATGAGCGGAATGCTTGATGGTCAAACCCAGAGACTGCATTTAGCTAATGGGAGCCCTGTGTCAATATCAAAGGAGGAGGCAGGTGGGAGCTGAGGCTGATATCTCTGTCTTTCACACACACACACGCACACACACACACACACACACAGTTTGTATCCACAGTCAGTGAAAGATAACCACTACATACCAACTATTTCTTCCTTGCCTGTAGGAGTAAACTGAGTTTCTGGTAGAAGTTCCTCATTGGTCAGTGCAATGTAACAAAATCTCGTGGGGAGGGAAGTTTTCAGTTGAATATCAGCTTGAATATAACAGGTATAACAGCTGCATCAGGTATTTTTTTTTACAGAATATATCCTTTCACAATCATCTCTTGTACAGCTGACCAGAGAATATCAAACTGTGTCACCTCTAAATGACGACCCAGGACAATATTCACACTTTTTAAAAAAGTCTATCACAACTCATATGAGTCTCCATAAGATTTAATGTGAGAGGGCAGGCTGCATGCAAACAGCAGCTCCCACTCACAGACAGTGTCTGTTGTCACCCTGTTTTCCACAGAACTGAGATCATAAACTATTCTTACCCATGTACTGTGTTAGCAATAATCAAAGTACAAGCTCGAGTAGATGACAACATGTCTCCACTTCCTCCCGATACCCATGTGTTTGAGTGATGAACTATATCAGACTCAGACACCTCTGGAACTACCACATGGAAAAATGGAATGTTTACTTTTCAACTACCCTTGCAGAGGCAGACAAGAGAGCGCTTACAATCCAGACAAACACAACTCCACTTCAGCTCTCATAAACACAAATGGCATAGACACAAACCTGACCTAGCTGTCTGGTGGGTGACTGGCAGACAGTCTTCACTGGAGAGCATCCTTTATCTCCCCTCAAACTGAGAAGGACTCGAGAACAGCACCAGACGGCTCATCACATCCCTGAAGTGATGTGCAACTGGTCCTCCCCACAGAGTGTCCTGCTTTGCTGGCTATAGCTCCTAAATAATAAAACAGCAAAGAGCCAGGACTTATGTGAGAGTGTAATGGGAGTGTGTACACATAAGGCCTTTCGATCTCCCCTTGTTGCATTAACAAACGACTTGACTGCTATTACAGCACGCTAGAAAAGAACTTCCAGAGAAGCATGCAGCTCATATTCATGGCTAATTAGAAAGCGTTTAGCAGACTGTCTATCAGAAGCATGACAATAGAGCAGATTTACAAGGAGCTGCCATGGGAGTGAGTGGATATCTAGATGGGATTAATGTAAACAAGTGAGAAAATGTTGATGAGGTTCTTGGCTGCCAAGAGACTGTTCCCTGATAGTGCAGGGCAAAGAATTAAGCAGTAAAAAATACAGCGTTATCCCAGAGCAAACTGTGTCACTGAAAACACATCCAGGAATGAGGCACCTATGTTGAAATTAGTCAACTAGAGAGACTGGCACTGCAAGGTCACAGTTTCCTGGCCGATCCAGGTAATTATTCTTGATACAAGGATTAATATCTAATTCAAGGTGTAGGTGTGGATGACTCATGTGTTATTAACTTTGCTACAGTGGGGAAGCCCTTCAGGATTATTTCAATTCAGTGATTACTTTTGGCCTAGCGGCTGATTGCAAACTGTGCTGGTAAGGTTTACTCACTACATTGATTTCCTTGCCAATATTGAGGATAGAGCTTCCAAGACATATCACCCTGCTCTCTCTGCTACACTCTCTGTAAATCTTATTAGAGATGGGAGCTGATGGAAGCTGCCTCCCTGCACGATACCGAGAAGAGCACAAGGTTGAAAGAGAAGACAAGTCTGACTGAAGTTGGGACGATGTAGGCTTCAACTTTTTTCTGCCATAAGATGGATCGATGCCTCTACACATTTTTCTCACAAGCGGCGGTTCTGTCTTCGTAAAGCTGCCTTTACACATGTGATGAAGTCCAAACTTTATTAACTGTTTTTCCAGAGATTCAAGTCTAGTCTCTACAATGGCACAATTTTTCAAACCATTTCAATTATTTTATCAATATTTTATTTTCTGACTCCACAGGCCTCATGTTAGTATCAAGTGTAATTGTAAACAGTTGCCTGAAGTCACAAAGACCAGTTTTTCTCATGACAACACTGATTCCTTGCTGCATCTGCTGGGGCTTATATTCCTCACACTTGTCTGTTACCTTGAGCGCTTCACTTCATTCCAAGTTTCCCTTGTCACCCTTTAGCTTTGCCAGTTATTATTGATATCTCCATCTATACCCACAGGGCTCCAGAGGAGGCAGAGAGAAACCCTGGGGAATGTGACACTCAGTCACTGCAGCGATACTAACACAACTGCATTCGGACCAATTTAGAACTCCTTGTTTGTTGTTTCGATGTCAAACAAACAGGACCTAAAACCTCTGGTGACAAATGCTTTCTTGCTAAAAGGCATCACCTAACCATGAAACCTGGCAAAAGAATATTTTGTAATAATATTTTATTAATGTTATGTGAATCAGTTTATTGGCAGAATGGCTGAATAAGGGCCCGTCATCTAACTGCAGTAGTTTCCGGGGTTAGCTGTCCTGCTAATGAGCTGTATAATTCTGCTAGTGTGCTGGTTCCTCAGCAAAAGACTACACAAACATATTCAATAATAAATGGGATATTTTCTTGATTCATTGCCGAAGGTTTTTTTTTTCATTGTAATGTCTGAACTTTCTGCAGGAACCAGGGTCAGAATTAAGTTCTGGGGGAATCTTTTAACCTAAAAAAAAAATCCCTGCTCAGGGTATTTAGTAAAGGAGGCTTGATGCTCAAAAAATTTAATTTTAGCTCTTCAATCATTTGATGCTCAAAAAATTTAATTTTAGCTCTTCAATCTCTGTAGTCAGTCACAAAATAGTTTTCATTATATTAACTCTAGCATTTTAGGGGTTTTGAATATGTTTTTCTACCACTGTTGAATCAAAGTCACATTAATCCAGCAGCAAATCATGATAAACAGCAACACATTTTTAAAATGCTACATATTTATTTTGTTGACTTGCTTGTAGTGCAGCTGGATTTATAGCATAATTGTTCTTATTTTATATTCAAATAGTTATCTGCAAGAACATTTCTGTTCCGTGAAAAAAAGAGAGCTAAAATTTGTGACTGTCCTGTTGGTATAATGATGTTGACTTTGAGCTACTGTCCCCCCCTGCACAATATAGCATACAAAGCACCCTGGGGTGGAGCATTCTGCAGCTTTGCAGGAATTAGATGTTCCAAAAGTTGGTGGAGAGCAAAGTTCAAAGAGGAAATATTGAATTTACATTTGTCAAGCAGCTAAAAAACATGACCACAGACTAATTGTAACATCTCTCCGGGTCTGCTCGATGTGTGAGTCGGCAGGTCTTGGCAAAGACGTCAGCCATAAAAACTTCAAAAGCTGTTGAAATGTGGCAGTGGCTGTGGTTTTGTCTGAGCAGTAAGTCCCACTTATTGCTGAGAAAGTCACAGCATTCGCACATATGTTTGTACTCAACAGCTCACCTTAAAAAATAATTGTTGTCTTTGTCGCTACAAATAAGCCAAGGACACAATGTGACATACACACAAACACCCACCGACTGCTGAGTCAGGTCCCTGTTGGGTGCTGGCTAATGATACCAGCTCATGGTAGATGGATAGCCAGGCGGCGTCTCACTTCAGAGGCGAAGGCCAGCTTGGCCATATTAAAAGCACAACAGTGTCACCATGGCGCTCTTTGGCATGCTGCTCGGCCTCCGTGCGTTAGTCACACAGAGTCATCAGGGGAATACTTTCTACCTCCACTGATCACCGGCCTGCACCTCCTGGCCCTGAGAAATCAGCAGCCAGGATTTATAGATTTACCTTAGATTGGCTGTCCCACATTTGTACCCCCATAAATACTTTTACAGCTTTGCTAATGCCACTGTTGGGAATAAACAAGGTTACGGCAGACAAGATGAGGCTGAGATTTAGTTGGCAGCTCAGACAGCACAGGGTAGAGCTATGAGAAAGGAGGTGTAATGTCAGAAAAGGGAGGAAGCAACTCGCAGCACTTTATTGCAGGCGTTGTTTTACATACCAATCGTGGCTTTACACACGGGCAGAGATTTCTCACTGAATCTACTGCGTAAACTCTGAAGAGACCAGTCTCAGATGAAAAAGAGTCAACATCAGGAGCTCTAGTGGGAGGGCTGGATTATTTCATGTCACTCCATATGTACCGATTATATTTCCATGCATATGGCTCCACATATAAACAAGCTATACATGCAATTAAGGTTAATAAGTAAACTTCTGAGCTTAAATAAAACTGATGACCATGGTCACATTTCTTATAAAAGACATTGCAGTTAAATTATTCAAGCACATTACTTCACTTCAGTTTTAAATGCTACTCATTCGGACAACTTCATGAAACTTGCAGGGTTTAAACGCATGAAATATGAATGGTCAAGCCATCACCTTGTTCATAATGAATAAGCATACCTTAGAATTGACACATTTGCTCTTGGAAAGACTTGTAAGACTGACGACCATATACACACTCTGGAGTTGACTAAGCACTGCCCCCCTGCCTGCTCAAAGTCAGCAAAAGCTCAGAGTTAAGTTCGTCTGGACAGGAAGGAAATTCTGTGAAAACTCTGCGGCATTAATTGTTCATACTGGCGTCAGCTTCAGTTCAAACGCAGGTCAACTCATCAGTGTGTCCAGAAAGAGCTCATGTTCTGCATATAGCATGATCTGATGTGTCCTGACAGACAGCTTGTTCTGATTTAATTTAGCCTCATATGAATCGCATAAATAGCATCAATAAACGTCTCGGCAGGCCGTCGAAGCAGCTGCCGAGCACCGAGGCACATCTGCAGCAGCATTTCTTAAGACGGGGTTAAAGTGTATCACTGATTCCCCGTCAGTCGCCTCAGATGAACCGTAGTCTGGAATGTTTATTTGAGAGCAGACTCGACCGACACACTGATGACACACAGTGAATACAATCCTACCTGTCAGCGACCTCTGTGGCCGCGGCCATGATCAATGTGTAGTAAACCACCCCCCACCCCCCACAGGATATTCATCATTTAAAGGTGAACGTGTACAAAAGCTTTGCTGTTTATTGATGTCAGTGTGCATCCGGGGATTTAAAGCCTTTCAACAAAATGCACCTTGATTGCCTCCCAGCCTCAGTACAGGGTGTGACATCTGTGTTTTTCTTTGTTCATCACCACTCTGCTGCATGATCCACTCATTAAATGTTCAGACGGTGGTGATCAAATTATCTTCGGAGTCTTATGATAGGAGCTAAATTAAGACATTGATTTGCTGCTCACGTCTGTATGCCACACACAGAGGTACAGCCGGTAGCAGAATTAATAAGCATGTGATGCTGCAGGGGACGCTATGGCTCAGGAATAGTTACATATTTGGTCTTGAATTCCAATATACGGTGAATACTGCATTGTTTAAGACTCTTCCAGTGACCAATAACACGGGATGAAACACTAACACGATTCAACCCCACCCACTGTGACTCCAACATGCTTCATTCATGCATCATTGTCGCTGGCTCATTCGCAGTAAATGTTTAATCACAGTCATGCATTGGCTGATGCCCTGCACCTGACTGCTTATTACTGCTCTGACAGTATCTGCTACTCTGGCATCTACCAAAATCGGTTTCTTACAGTTCTCGATAGCCAGCATCATTGTCTGTGGTCACCTGCTTGAAATGGTAAAGTTGTCGCTACATATATCCGAAAAGCCTTCCTCCCTGATGTGACCACAGTACCTCACCAACACGGCTAAACCTAAAGCACAACAAGGTTCACAGCGACGGCGTCTCAGTAGCACAGGCTGACTGACAGTGAGTTGCACCAGCTCGCGGATGCATTAACATTCAGTTTCCGCGTAGCACTGAAGCCCACAGGCAAACTCACACTTAGGTGTTGTCATGGGAAGCGTCTGGAGAGACCTTATGGCCTGAGGCATGCTGAGTTTTGCTGGCATTTTTTAGAAAAAGTTGCCACCAGTTTATGAGTAAACATTACACTCAATTTGTTCAGGTAATCCTGGAGAAAGGCAGAAATTAATGTTGAATGTGGAGACAGGAAATGGGGCCGCGTGTGTTTTAAAGCTGGCAACTCCATCCACTAAACAGTCCACACACCTGCTAGGAGCTAAAATAAGAAATACATTTCCATGATTTTACTTCTGGGTATTGGAGAGACGGAGTTGGTGCAGGGAAAAGGCAGAACATACATCTTTATCTGCGTCCACTTACAAAAGGTTATCTTTCATATTGCTCAAATGTTACCTGATAAATGTCCCGGTAACTCTCAATATTTCCACTGCGGGGGGCACATTTGTCATCGTTGCGATGGCGGGCAGAGTGGGGCACAGATGGGAACTCCTCCCTCACACTGGCGTTGACGTATGAGCTGTGGGTCGGAGCAGACGAGCACGTGATTAATAACCCGGTGTGCCTGGATGGTAACCAGAGAGGGACCAAGCTCAGGAGCAGAGCTCAACTTAATGAACTACAAACATATTTTGAAAAAAAATAAAAATCTGTAATGGATGTTTCCCCAAACCTGAATCGGACTAATTCTGTGAATCGTGGTGGTAAATCAGTGGATTAAAGCTGCAGCTCTGTGCAAGGTTAATAATGAGGTTTATGAGATGTGAAATAAACGCTGACACATTTTCAGCCCTCAACTTGCAATTAAAGGATGTTCAGATAATTGTTTAATCACCGTGATTTCCTCCTCTTGAGGATGCCAGGGTCAATTGCAGCTCATTAACCCGTCATTGTTGCATCTACATATTAAAGCAACGTCAAATCAACAACATCATTGCAACATTAGAGGCTAGATGTGATCAGTGTGATGCATGCATGGTGACGTAATCATCAGCACAGAGCTCAGGATTCACAGAGGAGAAATATCCAGGACTATTAAGATTATTAATTAAAACAATTTTTCTGTCCTTTTTTCTTGAAAATGAAGTTAGACATAAACATCTGGACAAACTGGGATGGTGCTTGTGCTTCATCAAGACTGTCCTGTGGTGTCATGGCTGCTTTCCCACACGATATTTCAGGCTGCTCGTTTTCACAGTTCTCTGAATGGGTTCCAAAGTGCTGCTGCTCCATCACAAGTCTAGACACCAAAAAGTTAGTCTGGCTTTGCATTCACAGATCCAACTTGAACTGAATTTGGTCAAACTTAAAAAAAAAAGTATTGGATTCAGAGAAGCTGTGAAGTTGATGCATAATGAGATAAATGTGCTGATGTGTGAAATGTCTTTTTAATTTGAGCAAAAGTGGGTTTGCCATAATTTCAAACTTTTTAAAAGCCCCTGGGCCCCACAACTGAAAATTTGAATTCCCCAAATGTCATTGTAAATTATTCATGTATAAAATACTTACCTTGCAGATTGTACTGACCTACACATTATATATTGTGTTTTTGTTGTATAATTTTCTAGGCTGTTGACTAATGATACAGCAAATAAGACAGGGAATAAGAGATGTACTATTTTAGCAGTTAAGTAGTAACAGATAGGAGTAGTAGTGATAAACATTTCCTTCAGTATGTCATTGTATAGGTAAAAAATAGTCCTTGTGCACCTAAACACACACCAACCAAAAAGTGCCAACCAGGCCATTTTCATACATCATTCCTGTAAGACTCCATGTTGGCTGGGTTTCCACATACTGTCTCTATGCACTGTAAATCTGTCATATTTACCAAAATAAAATCCTTTACAGGACATTGCCACCACTCGAGCCTTAGAGGAGCATAATCTCTGTATTTTGACATCACTGTTATAGTGCTGATGACCATTCAAAGCTCTTTATGGCTGAGCTTTCCAGTCACACATTCAGTCAGTGCTCTTGAGATCACACATCAAACATCAGAGGCAATTTGGCCCAGTATCTTACACAAGGACACTGTGTCAAACCACTGACTTAGCGGATGACCCGCTCCAACTCCTGAGCCGTAGATGCCCCAAGACAGGGACTCATGGTTTGTCAGGAGATGACACAAAGTGGTAGGACTTTCTCATAAAGACAAATGAGAGCATTGCAAGGACCTAATTCGCTGTAGATACTTGCCATGTCATCAAGCCATCAGAGAATGTAAGTGATTCTGAAAAATCCCAGACCCCAGAGCTCTGACTGATACACAGCCAGATGTGGCAGAGCTGACAGGGGAGGGCACAGGGGAGGTTCACTCTGTGCAGTTACACATTCAGAGCCAGGCAGGGATTGAAAATGCAAAGGTACCCAGCCCTAGTTATTTCCCACACACTGCATTGAGTTTGGTTTGTTTGTCGCCTCCTCAGTAATGTGGGTTCACCATTGTGTTGACAGTCCAGCATCCACCACGGAGCCAATCTACAGCTCGGATACCTTCGCCCAGTCAGTATTTTCAGGAAGTGTGGGATTTAAGATAACCAGTTATGACTGTGTGTCGTATACACAAACAAATTGTGACACGTTTGATGGAGAGAAAACACTGTACAAGTAATTTTAATAAAATACTTTATTAAATAAGAAAAGAAGGAGAGGACGACAGCTGACGAACATCACCTGAAAATCAGTCAAACAAGAACATTGTAAAGACAAGTTTATACAGAATCCTAAAATAGCACAGGTAAACAAAACAAGACAATATCACAATAGAATGGAATCAGGACCAAAGCTCGGCACTGAGTATTTAAATTTAGACTGCTGTTTGAAATCCAACTGTGCCGCGACAACTACAAAAAACTGCCCACATTTCCTCCTGACTGTTTTTATCTTCCAAAGGATATGCCACAATAAGGATACAAATGCTCCTGCAGGGCCACAATATCAAGCCTTGGTTTCTTGAATACATAAAGTGCAAACACAAACGTAAAAGAAAACACTGTTACAATGATCATCAGGCCTGTTTTTTTTCCACATTCAGATACACATTGTTACAGAAGTAAGAATTATTTTTCATCGTTTTGCTGTTTTCATAAATCTGCATCTCACTCACCCGCTCATCGCTGTTTCGCACCCTTCTTGGTCTCCGGGTTGTCTTGTTTTGGTCGTGCAGATCTGGCAAACTGCTGTGGATACAGAGTTAAGGTTTTTTTCGAGATTACATACCAGAGGTAGTATTCCAGACACTACAAACCCCATTTAAAACCCCCCAGTTTTTATTTCAGTGCAGCTTCAGAGGCTGATCATTTACACTTGTATAAAGTCATGTTTAACTCCTGCAGCAGCTTTGAGCCATGTCTGTTTTCTAAAAATGAATGGTATCAAATTGAGAGTTGAGAGTATTAACGCAGTTTTCACATCATCTTTGGCCCCATGTGTCAATTAGATAGTTACTTATATTTTACAAATGTACACCTGATTGTGTGACTAGATGTATGTCTGCGACTCAGCGCACTGAAAAACACCCCAAACCTTCTTCCTAGTTTCATTTGGAGAGATAAAAGGATACGACCACCAGGGGTTTGTCAAAAAGAATATAGCCGTTGGTTTCCCGCAGGGCTTTCTCTGCGCTCCACTCGCTGGGGAGTCCTACGAAGGCCTGCCCTTTCATCCTCCCCTCCTTCATTAACACTATGTCAAACCTGAGGAAGAACGGCGAAGAGACACATCATCATCATCGATTCAACACAACAGATGCTTCAGTCTCGAAGGAATTTCAAATGTACGGGGAAAAAATTAACCACTTAATAAATTTAGAATTGTGGATGTTAAGTCATATTGTCGGTGGGAGATGTAAATTACTTAATTGGAGACGGATTCAACCACCAATCATATTACAGAGGTAAAAGTCCATGTGTGTGAGGGCTGGGAACATACGCAAATTGTCACATTTGAATTGGAATGCTGAAAAAAGCAGATTTCAAACAAACAAACAAAGTATATTTCATAACTGATTTCACCTGAAAGTCTGTGCATATACATAAAAGATAGGCTGCAATGAAAAGAACCTGTTAAATCTGCTCCTGTACAGTCCCCAACCCCCTCCTCACTGAGCCTTAGCTTTTTATCATCAGCACTGAAACAGCATTTTTAAGATTTATCCTCTCTGGAGACCATTTTAAAAAAGCTACGTTTGATGAGGAAAAAAAACAATTATTGTAGGTGAGGTTTGGCATACAGAGGAAAAAAAATCTATAATTTTTGTCTTTAATTTTACAGGGTTAATGTGGAGCCAGGGGTTATAGATTCTCTTAGGTGTAATAATATGAGCTCCATAGTTTTCTGCAAAATTATAAATAACACTGGACAAAAAGAAGAAGAGTGTCAACATTGTGCAGTATGTGCAGAAATAGCAGACACAAAAACTACTTTGCAACATCACCAGTGTGTGTCTATTACTGGTGGAGCAGGCGAGATAACAAATACCACAGGTTTGTTTTTGGCTGCAGATGTGAGAGGACACTCAGCTGTAGAAAACGGAGGCATGAAGCATGTGCACTGCAAGGTTTAAGCTTGTTATAATGTTCCTTCACATTTATTTGTTTTCCACACTGAACTACAAACTACAAACCTTTGAAGCAAAAATGTTCTGTGCAGTATGACACAAAAACTGATTTCTGGGATAGGAACTGGTAGTGTCAAGGTTTCTGAAAACATTTGTTTGCATGGAATGTTTTATGAAAATAAAAATAAATTGCAGTAACTCTGAAAGGGTCAAGCAGACACAATTTAGAGTCAGGATAGGAGAGGACAAGCCGTTTCCCTGGCAGAGCTACACCCTCATGTTTATCACCGACATCTGAGTTCAGAGTCTGGCCTTCTCCCAACATAAGCGCCGCTTGATGACTCAGGTGGACGATTCATTTGAAGTAGTGCTGATGCGCAAACATAAATGTCCCTCATGATCTAGACGTCAGGTTAGATACTTATTAATAACACAACACACAGTCAGCATGAATTACTAACATCTCTCAAGAGGAGGCGACAAATTGCTTGAGTCAGAAATAGCTCAGGAAGGGAAAATGGAGCAAAGACACGCAAAGAGTGTTGGTAAAAAAAGAAAAAGAAGTCGTGATCATCTGGGTTTCTGATTACGTACATTTTTCTCTCCTCTTCCGACAAAGGGTTGATGTATCGCCCGTATATGTACTTCAAGTCCTGGAAGGTAAATAATGCATACGTTATCAGAGACGCATTGTTGACACCACGGATCTTGACGTTAACATCTGATTTCAAAAATACAAAAATTTAAATACATGTCTTGGCAATAATAGCAAACAACTAAAACATAAGTGGGTCAAGTTCTATCAATGCACCTACTTTCTCATCCACTTGCTTGGGGATGTTCTTTACGTACAGTCGGCAGGTTGGCTCGCCGGGTTCATAATTTTTAAACACAGACATCCGTTTCATCTCTGATATAAAAAGAGTAAAAAACAGGAGAGGGGAAAAAAGATTTGTGTCAAAAACAAGTACAACGGATCAAAGAGCTGCCGATAGCTACAGTAGCACAGGTGAACTTGGAACAACTGCAATTTAGTGTTTTATAGACGAGAAGATGAAGACATTTAAGGCGTTTTAGTGATTATTGATCTCGGCAGTTTAATTTTAGATGTGACTTGGACGTATCCGGTCTCAGCTGATGTGTAACAGTATTTGTATGGAAAACAACAATGTGTTTGGGTAGAAGGACAAAAAGTACAGTGCTCACACTGAGAGGAGCAAGGGCAGCAGGAACAGCCTAGTCTCATGCAAATAGGAGCAGAACTTGAAATTTGTTTATATTTACCGTCTCTTGACAGCCGTCCTTTCTCCAGCTCCTTTCTGGAAATGACACCTGAAGAGAGATCTTGATCATCGTCGCTGTGCTCTTCCTGCTGCTGGGACTCCTGGGCGCTGGGGTAGAGCTTCCCAAAACCTTCAGTGACCTCCGGCTCCTCGCTTAAAGAGGGAGCGACCTCCATCTCATCCACTTCTGAGGTCAAAGAAACAGAAACAAAATGATCCATTATATTTTTTAAAGATTAGTTGCGTTAATCGAGTGGGAAATCCAGTGGATTGCTTATGACACAGTGGGATGAGGACTGTCTACCTGCAGCATGAATACAGATGGAGGTTTTCAGAGTGGTTCAAAATAGCAGATGGTGAAATTATCACTTCCACTGTGTTTACTCTCTTCAGTAAAAGAAATGAGCTCAGATTGGTGGAGAGGAAGCAAATCCTTGTGGTTATAATTAGTTTAACATGTCGGTGTTTAAAATGTCTAAGCATGGCATCATTCAAAATGAAAATAAAAAAGTCAACATTAGCTGAACAACATACACAGTCAACATCCAATCCTTCAAACACCTCCCTTTTTTCGTGTTTTTGGGCTGCACATTTCATTTTTAATCAATTGGTTGTTTTTTCCATAAAATACTAAAAAGAAAAGATTGTTTCAGAATCCGAAAGATGGCCTCCTTTAACACTATGGCCAAAAGGATAATATTTACTGCAATTATTCGTTGATCAAAATGAATTCACTTGTTGATGACCGATCAATTGATCAGTTACTTGTATACAACTTTGATGGAGAACTCTGGCAGACTTTTGAGGAGCGCATGCTCGTGCACACACACGCTGTAGATGGAATTACGAAGAGCAGTGAGCCCGTACAAATCCAAGGAGCAGTGGAAAAAAACCTTGTCATCCACATAAGGTGTGTGTGTGTGTGTGTCTGTCTGTGCAGTGGAGCAAGAAGTGTTGGGGAGCTTTCCTGATACACTCTCTGCAGAGAACTAGACCACAGCTTTCAAAATTATCCTGCTCCTTATCTACCCCCCACCTCCCCTTTTCATTTAAATAGCTTGTTTATCGGATCCCACACCCTCACTTCTGCAAAACAAGACTAATCCAAAAAGCCACCTGTCATAGTTTATCTTTCTCCCTGCCTTTAGGAAATCTTTTGTGTTTGACTTTGAGATCTATTTTACTTCTCAGGGGCTTGCCAGGGAGTGAAGTTGTAGTTAGAGAGAAGCGAGATAAGGCGAACGGGGAACTGCACAGCTGACAAGTAACACAGGCTGTGCTCCCAGTGACATTTCCTCATACAGATAATGATAAAGCCTTTTTTGGTGCAGGTTTCTGCTGTGATATACTGCTGTGTTAACACTCCACTCCAACTCCACCCATGGTAAGGGCTTTAACTTATGACAATTGGAGTATCAAACCACCTCCTGCTTCAGTGTGATAATAAACATGATGTACAGTAACAATCATATTCTTACAGTGCCTCTCCCGCTCCAACAAAGTCGGCAGAACTTTCTTATACAGATTCCCCTGCCAATGTGTTTGTAGATCACAGTATCAGCTTGATTTATTTTGACTGGACAATTGTGAGAGTCACAGCTTTGTAATATTTGTGACTCAAAGTGACTAAATTTGTTTTCATGGACGCACTTCATTAGAGGAGGGGAGATAGTGGATATTATTATCACAGTGTCTCCCACACGATTACATTCCATCTGTGGTGGTAGCTGCCCCCGAGGGTAGGGGGGGCTGATTAGTGAGCCCAGTTCTGGCACACAGCATGTTCTCTTCCCACATGACTGCAGGAACAATCGCAGCTAAAGAGGAAAATACCAGCATTATGACAAAAAAGAGAGATGGGTAGAAAGGGTAACTTTTTTATGTTTACTGTGGCAAAACCAATGACTGTTTATAAAGGTGGACAATATGACAGTCCCTTCACTAAAGGAAAGCAACTCAATCACCCCCTGCTGACTGGCTGCATTAAAAGTAATGAACCCACAGAGTGAGCGCGCCTGTCCCTGTCTGAACACACACCTCAGGGCTGAGACGGGAGTGATGCCTATGTCCAAAAAAGTGAATAAAATACTTGTATCAACTTATTTTTAAAACACAGTGAATCTCTGAGAATTATGTTGAACTGCGGAATCAGTTCATCAACAGGAACAGGAACAAAAATTGACTCACTGTAAACTGAAGTCGGAAGGAGCACTTACCTCTACCCTCATCAGACGGCACCTCTTGACCCGGCCCACTTCCTTCCACTGTGGACGCTACCTCTGGAACTGAAATGTGGAATTCAATTTTCCTGGGCCCAGCAGGGTGGGGCTGCTCAAACACATCGGAGGGCTGGAGCACCGGAGCACTGAGGAGAGCAGAGACAATCAGCGCTCACCCTCTCCAGCAGCCTTTAAAATGTGCCCACAATAAAACCTGGCTCCTGGGCGGCTGAAGGGTTGAGATATTTTGCTCTGGTCAGCTGGAGATATTTCCCAGTCCGCAAACAGGAAGCCAGGAGACATTGAGGTGTGTATGTTAGTGTATTTATAGTTTAGAAACAGAGTTTGTGGCCTGTCATTAAAGAACCATCACTGTATGTGTGTCTGTGTCACTGTGGCATTGAAACAATAAGAGCCATACAAGGCTGTCTTTATGAGGAAGACTTATTGTCTAGAGGGTTTCTGTCCTTTTTTAGCAGCCTATGAATACTGTCTCAAGATGAGCTTTGCGTGAGGAGTGTGACATGCATGAGTGCCTTTGCTGTACCTCTGAGAGTCTGGTTTGGGAGCATAGAGTAGATCCTTGATCTTAGGCTTCTTTCTCTTTGAGGCTGTTTTTGGTCTCACGGGTCTCTTGCATGCTTGGTTGACCAGGCCCATCAGACGAACAATCCTGAAATAAAGCAAGCATAAGGAATAAGGTAAAAAGTCAAACTTTTGATGATAAAAAAGAAACAGAACCTGCACACAAATTGAAATTTAACAACATTTCCTTCAGGCAACTTCTGCTTGCAGCCACATTATTGCTGGTGAATTAATTCTGAATAGGAAAGTCAATATTGTGTATCATCTTTGCTAACAAACTTGCTGTTAATGACAAATGTGAAAAGAAAAAACAGACATAACATTTATTGAACTTGAATAAAGACTAATGATTTAACATAAGATAATGGATATTTTTTTTATTGTTTATTCTGTAAAATAAAATGTTCATAAGCCTTCAAGGTGATTTGAAAACAGTCTCATTTGGAGTGGATTTTATCAAATTTCAATGGTGGTCATATGTATTTCCAGGTCTCCACTGAAACGCCATCTCTGCAATTGTAGTTTACCCATACAGTCTGAAATAATAATTCTGGGCATCGTCGAGAGGCTACCCTTGTTTAACTGGACAATGGTGGTTATCTTGCAACTCACCTCTCCTTGTCTTCGTCGTCTCCACTATCGTACTCTGATTCCTCTTCACTGGACAGCTCCATCTCCTCCACTGGTAAAGGGGGGTAGTCGGGAGGGTAGGGAGGGGGCATGGGGATAGGTGGAGGCAGCAGCTCAAACGGCTGCAGACAACACAAGATGGATTACCTTACAAATACCTCAGGGTTCAAATGCTTTCATGTGCTCCTCTGCACCAGGTCCCTGGTGAGTGCAGGTCGAAACCAGGATTCATTTATGATCTCAGTTGTGGTAATCGATATGGGGTTTAAATTAAATCACAATATTCTGAGAACCAATGGTTCGAGTATTACCCACAGCAACAACAGTAAAACAATAACTGTGATTATTAGTATAGTTTACCATTACACGCATAACAACTCCAACTTTAAAAAGCAAAAGAACATTTTGCATGAAAAACTACTGAAATTCAAAAATTCAGTGTATCAAAACCATTTTACAACAATTAACTTGTCAAGTAAATCCTGTAGGGAAGAACATTGATTTATTTCTCAGAGTGTCTCCTTCCATTTTAGATGACTCATTGTGTTTGCATTTCAGGCTTTCCTTGAAAATGGAAGAGTATGATTTTACTGTTGAATCATCACTCAGCTCATAAAATATGGTTCAAATTAAAACCTGTTGTAGCAGAAAATATGTCTGTAAAAGACTGAAGAGAAGGGCTTTGTGTCTTTTTTACAATGAGCATATTCAATTCCCAAGAATTCAAACTGGAGATGGTTTTTAATTGTTGGGATGTTTAAGTACTCAAGATGTCAACCTATAGAGTCAATGATATCGTCACATTGTCAACATGCCCATTTGCTCACTGTGAATCGACAGGTTTTCACATACAGCTAGCAGCTGTAGCTGCTTCAACCCCTTCTTTAAATACATTTGAAGACTAGTTTCTATGCTATACTAGTCACACAGCTTTTCTTGTTTTATATTGAAAACTTCTCAAACTAATCAGGCCATCATCCTGGTCTTTTTCTTCAGGTAAAGATCAGGTGTTCAAGCTCACCATGGGGGGCCTGGGGGTGACTGGGCCAAACGGACATGGTAAATTCATCTTGTTCATCAGATGAAGCACCTGTGTGATTGGAGATAAGAGCATTACAACAGCAGCAGTTGCCTCTCTACACTCTTACCAAGAGCTGGTAATATAAATGCACTGTGGCCTACATCGCAGGTTCCACATGTAAAATAGATTGCGAGGCTTCTGCATTTTCATTTGCAATACATGGATCAAGGTGAGATTGAGGCTGAAGTGAGATACCGAAGGCTCTTCTGCAACACACCAGCACCCCCAAGATGCTGCCACTGGAAGCAGCAGCAATAAAAATGCATGCAGCGCAGCTCCCAAGAAAATGTTAAACCCATAACTCATGCCTCCCACTTATGGTTTATTATTAATACTTGCTTCCCCAAATTGAAATTTAAAAGGCAAATGTTTGCTGTTTGATCTTTAAGAGGTTGGATGCAGTTCAAAAATCTCTGGGGCACTCAATCCAGAATTGTATTTCCATTTTACGTGATCAATCTGATGGCTACACATGCTGTCAAATCTGCATTTCTCCAGTACAGACTCCCACTGTCCAGGCAACAGGCAAACAGAGGGAAAGTAGAGAATAATGGACAGAAAGATGTAAATACACACAGATGACCGACATCTGCATATTAAAGATGTAATTGTACTAGATGAAGAGAGAGAGAGAGAGAGATGCTGCAGTTACTCACTTGAACGTAAAACTTTGGCACGCTCACAAGGGCGTGTGATATATTTGTCAGAATGCTGTCAGAAGGTGGTGGGTATAAATATTTCAAAGTGGGATTGGGTTGAAATTTCAACCTGGAGGAGAGAAAAGACAGAATGACTTAAAAGCAGTTCGTGCAGCCACAACTTGCTGCCTTGAACACAACTACCCTTTCCCTTAACAACAGACAAAATAAGTAAATGCAAAGGAGATACATGAATATGTGCTTTAGCTGGCTAACTTATTCTTTGACAAGCACCTAGCCAACAAAACATAAAATCCAGCAATTAAGGGGCATTGGGACCAGCCTGCCACGTGAGCAATGACACTAGTCCACATATAATGCTAACTTTTATCAAACAAGACAGAGAGGATAAATCGTAATACTGAGGCTTAATCAGGAAAGGTGAGGGCAGACTGAGTGAGTTCTGTGAGTTTCCACTGCTGCTGGGACTGAGAACAACAATCAGAAATATTAGTCACTGCTTCTCTTTGTTTACTTCAGGACAATGACGAGTGTTACAAAGTTTAATCGTTTCGAAGTAATTACTTTTTTTTAACTGCAAAAGGGTAAGCCAATACAGACTTAATATACTGATCTTAATATTATCAACTTCCACATTTCCACACTCTAGCATTACAATATGATGCTGTTTAATCAGAAGGGTTGGGAGACTGGGACAGCACTGAAGTAAAAGCTATCAGAGACCACCTGGTCCCACCAACTGGTGGGACTGACACTCTGTCAGACACTCAGTAGCAGGCTAACCATCTAATTGGACATGCTGCTCTCAGATTCCCACCCAGTGTACTGTCAGGTGGCCTCCAGGCACCTCTACCCACCTGAACTGACAGCACTTTGGGAAGCATGATTCTCACATGGACATTTAATAGTATGAAGTCGAAATTGAGTGGGGAATGACCTTCACCAGTTATCACCAGGCGTCATGGGGAACTGCTTGTTCCAGAATCACAGTACAACATATATTCTTTACAACATGAGGCAGAGTGAGAACAAATCCAAAGACATTTGAAGAGTAACACACTTGAGGATTAAACAGTTACACACAGAGTAGCCGAACCACACAAGTGACTTCCAACAACTCAACATTTAAATCAACAAAGGTTAAAACCTCAAATCACATCATTTGTACCAAAAGCTCAATAATGATATACAACACTTACCCAAGGCTTGGTGCAATACCAGTTTCTATAAGGGGAATATTTGGCTTTCGGGAATCCTGTTTTTTCTTTTCTTCTTCTCCTTTTCCACTGTAGAAATTTAAAAAAAAAAGTTGTTTCTTCTGCTCTGCAATCTGATCTTCTGACAAATGTGCTCTTCAGACAACTACAACGGAGTGTCTGGCTACAACTGCCAACTAATGCCGAGTTGTTGTTCATAATGTTTCTACCCATTTGTTTCATTGTAAGCAACATAAAGCAATTTTTTTCCCTTCTAAACATCATGTTACATGCAGTTCAACCAACCCACCTGTCTGATACTGGTGGATCCTTTAATACTGTCACATGATCTTGGCCTTTTGCAAACTCAGCAACAAGCGTCTGATCAAGGACCTCTAACTGATGGAGCCTGTTAAGAGCCTGCGGGTTATGTGATGGATGTGTATTACCAAACAGGAAAAAAATCAAATCATGTTTAAATGAACATTAGCTTGTATCTGACTTTCAGAAATCCAAAACCTCACCTCTTCCGCTGACTTCTCACTTCGGAAGGTCGCGAAGGCAGCATGTTTCTGTTGACAGTGAAAACGTCATCACCCTGACTGTGACTATGTGAAACACTCGCCCGGTTTGAGTGTGGCGCCACCTACCAGACGACCGCTGTTGGAGGAGACCCTGACGGACTCAGCCCCAAAATACTTCAGCAGGTCTTCCTTGTCCTCTTTGCTGAGCTCAGCTGGCAAGCGGCGGATGAGCAGAGTTTTACTGACGGTGGTGGGGACCAGGTCCTCATTCGTGTCCATTACACCGCAGGACAACAAACCCCTGTTACAGTGTAAACACACGTTTAAAAGCTTCCCTTGGTGCAGGATGACCATTACAAACAAAGACAGACGAATTCAAGAATAAACCTTGCCTATGCCTTAAACAACACATGTCATTATGTGTCATTTGTTTTGGTTTTAAAACAGGTGATGCAAAATTCAATCTTAATCTCTTCCATCGAGGGAACGAGGGAAACTGCACGGGGCTAGCTACAGCATTAGCTCGGGGCTAAGTGGCGTGAATGCACCACGTCTTTGGACCGCTGATGTTCGCTCTTGGCTGAATGGAGCCAAAGCCGTAAAATGACACAAATAAGTTTTGTTTGCGCATAAAAACAGCACCCAACAAAGATATTCCCACACACGTACCTGCTGCAGGATTAACCAGTGAACACACACTACCACTTCCGTCTATCCTCACTTTGAAATAACATGCAACGCCGAGCTGTACCGCCCCCTAACGGACTGGAGGACGGGAGCGTTCATCCGTGCAGAGACGAGACTGGAGGGTCAGAGGGTTTGATGTTTTCAGACGGGATAACATCTTAATAGTATGGGACCTCTCTGGAAACAGTCCTGTTCATGCTGGAGAGTGTTCAGTGAAGAACAAAACCTTAGTGCAGAATTGACTTCATGGCATGGTAACTATTGTCTTTGAGCCTTTTAGGATATTTTATTACTGCATAGTGATACATTTCAAGTGGATAGACTGCAGTGTTAATCTCACATCTTGTAATCAAGAAATATAATCCTGTGAATAATTGTGAAGCTTTACATTGCACAGCCGCCCAACACAGTTACGGTGTAGTTGCTATTTATGACCAGCAGGTGTCAGCATAACCATATGTAATGACAACTGCTGCAGCGGCGCACATAGGCTATGACATGTACTTTTCCTTCCACACTCATAACATAGTGTTACACAAACAGCCATATGCTAACCCAAATCAAGAGTTTTATTTGTCAAGATTAATTTGAAATGTCCCTCATAATTAATATTACAGTGATGTAAAAAAAAAAGAGAAAGTTCATTTAGATTTAAAGGAATCAGAACACATTTTCCTTATTTTTGTTGTTTGATACTAATCGATCACAATCACATTTAATAAGAACCAGTTTTGGGGGAAAGGCCTGACCTTCTGTCCAGCCTTTAAAAAGGCCTTCAGCTGACCATCCCAACCCTCTAGTAAATCCCCCCTGCACTTCTCGAGATGCCTCCAAATTCCTGGCCAAATGAAGCCTTTTCTTTGAGGAACGACGCAAGGGCATTCCTCCTCAGGGGGACACAATACCCCCTTTCACCGTGGCCTGGCTCTGAAATTTCACAGGTGATGGGAGGAACGCTGGACACTCGATCCTCCTCCCTCCATCCCTCCCTCCAACGTAACACATCAGACTCAGGGAGAGAGAGAGATTCTGTTTGGGAAGAAATGAGCTGAGTGCGAATGGACGAGAGGCTCAGTTTCTGTCAGATGGGCTGATGTGAGGCTTTGGGGTGAGGGGTGTAGCTGTTGTAAAACATTCAGATTTGACTACCATACCTGGAAAGGTTGACACTAACAGCAATAAATCTCATTCTCATTAAACTGCCACTCCCAGTGCATGTCTCAGTCCAACTAAAAGTGCAAGGGACAAGGAGTTGGAAACAAAAGAGGCAGGAAAAGATTTTTGCTTCATGTCTTTTGATCATACATTAGAAAAACAAACAGGGTCATTAGAGAAAGGTTAACACACAATGTTACCCAGCTTCTTCCATTCAGGTGGCATTTATGAGACAAGCAAACAGATCATCATTTTTAATCCTCTGACAGTAAATACCTTGTTCCTCCAGGTCACCCCCATGTTTCTGAATGAACATCATGAGGTTTTCATGGATGTGTTATCAGTAATACGTCACAATTGCCAGGAAACCCATATTTGGTCAGGTGAGGATGGAGGTGGGATTAGAGAGCGGGGACCTCAGTCCATCATATGTCTTACCTCGTTCAGCTTAGGTTGCACTGTACCATCCTTTATAAATAGGAACATCACCCCACAGTTTTGAAACCATTTAAACCAACACAATGACATTTCTACAGTTGGGGCACTGAAGCTCATAGTTAAACAAGATGACTGTGGAGACAATTTCAAATGTAAACGGAAAAATGCTGATGGTAATTAGGAATCTATATGCTCACATGCATAAATGTTATTTATCCTGCATTTGCATGCAGAAGCCACATCCCGTCCTCTTACTGTCTATCTGTTAAACACTGTGCATGTGTGAGTGTTTGACAAAGTCCACCTCTCGGATTGGTGTGGAATGCCGGTAGTGACTTGGGCTTCAAGTCTCTGCTCTACCCTGTCTTTCGCCGGGGCTCTCCTGAAAGATGAGCCATTAACAGAAGAAATTACAATTTTGCTATTCACATTTACACAATTGGTAATATCCTCTAAAACAGTTGAAATAAATAAACGATGAATAATTGATGATGGAAAAAATGAAGTGATACCAATGTTTAGTTGATATTTAGCTGACTCAAAGTCACAGAGGCCAATTTGTATTGCTTTATTTCGTTTATTTGTATTTTAGGTGCCAGGAACACAGAGTTTCCCTATAGATCTGTCATATGGTATGTTTGAATTGCACTCTGTCGCATCGTGCTTCAAAAGTTGAGCAACCAATAGAAAAGATCAATATCGGCACGATAGAATCATCAACCTGTCCTCTGTGTATGTTTTTTTGGACATCAATAATGTGTTTTCAGCTACATCTCTTTTCCCCGGTGCATCCTTGCCAACTGTAGGTATCAGATATAATTCAACCAGCAACAGACACCGCCTGCTGTATGTGTTATGTTTAATTCATGTCTCAGTGGATAACGGCCAACCAAGACATCTGAGTGCTGAAGACTCATGTGGCCAACAGATGCTGCATATTGTTTGTATTAAGCTGACAATGTTATTGTTATTATGCAATATGTTATGGACAGTTTCTGTAGAATTTGATTTATTGGTCATTTTTCATGTCATTATGTGTTCTCAGTTACATTCACAAAGTCATCCTTTGTCACACAAAATGAATTTTCAGGGAATAAAATATAATTTCTGTTTTTGTTTTGGACTAAACAATGCTTAGAAAAGGGAGCTGAGACGCGCCAACTTAAAGCTACACATTCTGGCTTACGCAGAGGCTGATAATCACGGCATGTGGCGGATTCGTGCACAGATCTAACCTCTAATTCTCAGGCGTCCCCGCAGCTGATCAGAGTCCAGGCTAAGTCAGAAATAACAACTAACTGTGGTTAGCCTCTGTTTTATCAGAGCTTACCAGAAAGCATTTGATAGATGGGGATGTTGAGGAAACGTTCAAGTTCAGTCTTTTTGGTTCACATGATACGTGGGTTCAGCATCAACCCAAACACACTCAAAATATAGACATCAGACATCTCACAGGGGTGCAGGCTGTCGCTAAGGCCATCTAGACATCACCTGACCTAACACATTCTGCAAGCACAAGTTCAGGAGTCGAATCATCCAATCATCCTATTTTTAAATCACTGTCTGAAGCCAAGTAGCAAGGTTTCTACTCTTAGCTGCTCTCTGTGAGTAATAATCACATTGGACAGTCTCGAACCAGTTTTCACGTTTAAGTGTTTGGTGCCCCGGGCACAGAGGAGCAGGTGAGAAGGTAAGAAGTGTGCAGAGGATAAAACACGGTGTCGCCCACTGGGGGGGGGGCAGGAATCCCGGGTTGAGGCAGAATGTCAGGAATGGTGCCTGCAGACCTCAACAGTGGCACCCATAGACCACAGAGAGATACCATCTAAGGATTTTCTAGGGTATGGTGGCTTAGGGTCAGAGTAACAGGATGAGTGAAATTAGTCAAGACCCAAAGGTCTTACACTGTAGATGTTTTGCAGTTAATCCATAAGCAGTCAAATGAAAAGAAAACATCACACATGATTTGCAATAATCAACACTCCATGAAATCCTATCCAGCAAATTATTATTCCACTTTATGACTTGTATCTTAAATCACTCGCGCAGTAAAATGCCACTTCAAACAATTTCTGCCCTCTGAACATTATCTTTTGACACAGTCTAATCAGATGCTTGATGGCATCAACCAGTCATTGTCATTATGATTCAGTCCATCAAATAAGCTGGGACATGACTTATCTGGTGTAACCAAGTACAGTACATATGCAGCGCAAACTAAGAGGAAACGTTGTCACATTAATAAGTTCCAGTTATCAACTAACAATTTGGCAAAGGCTTTAAACTAACCGAAGCTCATTTGCTGGTCAATCAAATCATGTTATGAGCAATAACATGAAATAACAAAATTCTCCTTGGGATCAATAAATTATGGATCTATTTTAAAATTTCAGGCAGCTCCAAACTGCTCATTGTCATTCGAATGCACAGGTATCTCCTTTTGATGGGAGCACGTGGAGATCATGACAGATGGACTGCAACAGGCGTCTCCTTATTTCTTTGGAAGAAATAATGTTTTCTGGCAGCACTATAGATCCTTTGAAGTAGCTTTTATGCAGAGCTGGCTTAACAGCAGTGAATGTATGTAAGAGTTATGCTTTTTGGTCTTGTTTGGGCACAATGAGAGAACGTTTATGTAAATCAATGATTAATTCTAGTTTATTTACTGTCAACACCTTTAGCTTTTCTCTTGCCTTCAGATCATTTCAAACTGGACTCTGGTGGCTCCTATTAGCCAAAAGAAATATCTGTATGAGAATAAAGATAAAGAAAACTCCATATTGTTCTGATGGGCAAGCCATAAAATATAACCTCTGAGAATGAAATGCCATAAGCAACAAAAGGCTGCACATATGGAGACCATTCACATCTTGAAGTGATTCCAGACAAAGCTCTGCTCACACCACCATCATCACAACTTCAGAGAGGAGGATTTATATGCCTGGGACTGCATCAATTTAAGCGATGTGATCCTAATAAACTGAATCTGCATTGTGCATCGAAAGATACTTCAATGATCATCCGTTCTCCTAATGTGATGACCGGTGAAACCAGCTAACTGCCGGTGACGTTTCTGCAGTGACCGATTCTGCAAATGTTCCTCTCAAAGTTATCAGTGGAAACCAGAAGGCTTTCATGATTATCAGCATACATCTAAAGAACTTCTGCTCTTGACAAGTGAAGTACTAAAAACTGCTGAAGTTTTCCGACTTGTTTCTCCGCAGCATACCTGAACGCAGGCTCTGTACAAGAAACCTCTGGCCTGGAGGGGGGAGGTCTAACCTGCCGCAGCCTGACGAGGGGAAAGAAGAACACAGCTCTGGCCGGAGGTGAGGACTACATGACTCGTCTTGAGCTATGTTTGACCTCTTCCCCAAACTCCCTCGGGGTCGGAGGTCAAATGGGGCAGCTGTACTCAACAGGAGTCCGACAGCTCTTTTTTAATTAGTCCACTGACATTGACTAAGTGATTTTCTTTGCCAAAACTAGATGTGATTACGCATCAGGAATTTAAAATGAAATTTGTCTGTGGTCTGAAGTAATAAGTACAACTCCTGGGTTTTCATGTAATTGAGTTGTGCAAAGACTTGCTCGAGTTCAAAGGATTCTCTAAATACATTGTTGATGCAGCAATGTCACTTGTTTTTACTTAGTAAGAATCCATTTCAGAAAAAAATATTTTTGTTTTGTTTTTTACATCATTGAAATATTATAATACTTGAATTGATTGAATATATTATATATAAAAAAGTAAACTAGACAATGATTTTCTCTGTCTTCCAAGCAGCTACAACTAACAGGGGATGAGTGTATTGTACATGCACAGACTTGCAGATACATTAGCTTTGGCTTGGTAGGAGGCTTGGGCTTGACATACAGTAGGTGCTTAATCACAGTGAAAGCACTGTCACTTTTACTTCATGTCAAAAATGTATCACCATTGCATGGAGGTGTTGTGAGATGCTATGTGGTGAAAATCACTCAGCAATAATGGACTACCCTGGAGTATTCATGGAGTCATTACAGGAGAACATGAACAAGGACCATGAGATGATGAAAAAAAACTTTAGTAACCGTCCCTTACAATTACAGACAGGCAGACGCTCTTCAAACCTCCATCCAAACTCCACCACATCAGATCCCTGCAGAAGCACACACACCCTGTCATTTTGCAATATGAATGGTGACACACATTTGCTGCTTCAGTGGGTGCACCGTGCACGCCGCTCCAGGACAGCGCTCAACAACCCAGCGACAGGGTGGGAGGGCGGACACATATGAAAAGGTGCTCTGTGAGCAAGGCCTGGCCTCAGCTGTCCACACAGCAAACCAGGAAATGTGAGGAAGAAACATTTAGTCAGTTCTGGCTGAAAATAGCAAACCTCTGCTCTATATTGGTAACATGAATGTTTTATAATTGTATTATAACAGTATTCAGTGTGTAAAAATATTGCAAATTATACAGTACATGCTGTGTTCATTACGTGGTCCAGCATTTAGCACAGATGGTCTCCATACATGCACACATTTATCTATAATTTTGAGAACATACAGACATGTATCTTGAGTATTTTATCAATAGAAATGTTCAAGTTACTGGTTCCTATTAATTTCTGGAACTTTGGAAATCCAGAAAATTCAGTCAGTGAGTGGCTGTGTTTTGGACATTTCTAACGCAAGACAGATGCAAAAGTGAAATGATGTCCTCTGTCCTGCAGTGCTTCACCCAGACACCACTACTTGCCTGAATGTTCTCCTGCTGCTGTCTTCATATGTGAAAGACCAGCTGTTTTGAAAAAAATGTCAGGAAAATTGTCATTTTCATTGACACCATGCATTCCAGCTCCTTTCCCTTAAGTTAACCACAACTACATACCAAGGCCAAACCACTACCCTACGCTGAGCCTAATTCTAACCATTACCCTGAAGTCTTAAAGTCAAACAATTATTTTAAGTTGTGAGTAATAGCCATGATGTCCTCACAGTCACTGTTTTCATTTCCCCCTATCGTCGCGAACATTTTGCCCTGCTTTCTTCACCCTGGCTGCAACCACCTCATTTAGCCATAATCTTAACAAAACTTTCCCTCTGTGTCAGAACTGACTCCACTCAGTATGAACCCTGCACTTTCACCTCAACACCTGTAATAAGGATGCTGCATCAGTACAGTGTATTTGCTGCAGATCATGTCTGCTGTCTGTTTTTGAACAGCTGCAGCCACACATACCAAGGTCATGTAACTCTCCTAACTTAACATTTTGTCCTGAGGGCTCCCTGGAGATCCGCCCCAGCCAGGTGGTTCAAACACATATTACCCTCAGCACTTTCATGACTAGTCCAAAGCTCTGCAGTTGGTGATGAATTGTTCTGTTATTGGAGGGAAATTGGTTTAGCAGTCAAACTGTCCATGAGGCTATCATAGTGAGTTATTGGGCAGTGTGTCCACGACAGCATTTTTTCAAAAATATTTTATCCATTGACTGAAATCTAAGAAATGTGAAGCACAAAGCGAGAAGGTTGAATGTCTAAAAAATGTTTGTGGATAAATAACCACAACATTTTCTTGTAGAGGTACGTACCATAGATCTGGTGACAAACTGTAAGTACGAGAGCATTACAACATCATCTCTCACAGGTGCATCACAGCAGCCTTCAAAAACATAAACATCATAGATGCCTCTCAGCTGTGATGTGCTCAGACAGAAGGACATTCCTGAGTTTTCTGATTTTTAAATGCCTTGTTGCATGTCTGGCTGCTTCCTTTCTCTAATGCTCTGAAGCACCAAGCTGCTTCCCATTACAAACACCTGTAGCCCAGACCAGACTGACTTCATCCCGTGACATAGTTTTTTGGCATGGTTGAGACAGGCCTGTGAATTTAAGTCAGTGTGAAGAACATACAACTGCTTGGAGAAACCGCCCCATGTACAAGCGATCATCTACATCATTAAACCTGATTACTTACAGCAAGTTGATTACTTCTCCCTGAAAGGGAAGCCAGTTTAAATCATAAATCCCATGTTTATGTACAATAAATTACATATGTATATGATGTATAACACATAAGCTGAGGTGTGTCATCAAAGCTTGTCATCTGATACGGCAAGCATCAGGTCCACAGCTGATGTGCACGTCTGTTCCTGTCATATTCCTCCTTCTTGAGTCCTTTGTAAATGGAGAAAGCATTCAGCCAGATGTTAAATCTGGTGTGCTGTATGGTAGACCACATTGAAAATACATAGTTGTCACTGGCAGTGCATGACATGAAGTGTCATTTGAAAGGCAAAAATATATTCCTCAAAAAAAACAAACCATGGCACAGAAACCACAAAACAAATGATGCCCAGCTTTTCCACACATTACCTCAAATTAGCCAATACCAGGTTAGGCTTTGAACAGAGGCGTTTCAGTGCCACGATGACTAAACTTACCAAGTGATGCAAGATTATAAAGCATATACATGCCACAAAACTGTGGTGGCCAAAAATAATGTCAGCAAAGTCAGGGAGCTTTCTCTTGCTTGTCTTAGACAGAGGGCTGGAGTGAGTGTGAAGAAAGAGCTCTTTATGCTCCTGTGTAGTGTGTAAACACGGACAGACAGTGGCTGCTGGTAGGCTCGTATGTGCCTGTGAAAAGTACTTGTGTTTCGATACCATGTCGGTTAAAACTCACTGCAAGGAGAACAGCTCTCAGAACAGGGGGTCTAGCAACCGAATAGCAAAGGCTGTCAGTATTTATGATAACTTAGATGAAGTAGCTGTGGCTACTGTTAGTTGAACTGGACACAAGGATTCTTTTCACAGAAAGGAGACAAAGCAATGGTCTGTATGCATTATTTCTGAACATATAAGGACTTTTTATGTTTTATAACATGGGCCAGGAAAGATAAACACCTCTGTCTCAACATCTAGATACAGAGAGAGGCACAAACCTGACACTTTTATACGGACTCCTTAATCAAGCTTTGCACCACGGTCTTCAAGTAAAGGACCTGCCCTGCATCACAGTGCAGAATCACAAAATGTGTTTTAGGTCTGTCTCATCTGTGGAGGCAGAAACAATTTCGAATGAGGGCTGATTGTTATTAAAGTCATAGCTGCAAACACTTACATGCACATGTTCTCAGCAATCACAGGAGAACATCAGACTCAACATATGTTTGGTTAATGTTTGGTTTGTTAATGATAACAAATAATTAGCGATATGTCCTGCAAACTGACTGGTTGTCCCAAAATACATTTTCCATATCTGTAATAAAAACAGCTTTTAATAAAAAAATGTTGCTTACACAAATATTGTGTGGCTGTAAAATAATTAGCTGCAATTGCCCACAATGAATAGTTAGTTCACAGAGAATGTAATGTGAGGGAAGTGCTGCCTTGTCCAGATTTCCCCCATCTGAAAGGAAATTCAAGCATATATGTGCCATAACATCCCTGAGGCATCACTTATTAAGTATCAATATATTTTTTGCACCCTTAGCCATCTTAAGGGAAGTTTGCCAATGATTTCATAAATTCAAAAAGTCAAGTTAAGTCAAAGGAATGCTAAGTACTGCTCAATTCATTATCTTGAATAATTTAGGGGAATCAGTATCAGCTTTTACTTATTTCAAAATGACCTCTACAAGAATCACTGGAAGACACTGGAGCCCAATTCATGAATGAATCTCTCTGAACTATGAGGATGAGGGCATGCAGAGTGGCTCATCTTCCTGCCGCTGGGCATCCATGATGAGCATCTGATACAGTTTGTCTGGAAACAGGCTGGGTCTGGCTGGCTGAGGAAGGACGAGCTGGCTGACAGATGGAGCCTGGTCTGGATCCATGCTTTCACTAGAGTGAGCACAGAGATACAAGGGGCTGCCTGTCCTCTGGGGTGACCCCTGCCTCTGAAAGGCCAGTCGATGAGGAGCCCTGGCATCCTTCATCCCCTTGCAATCAAATCTTTTTATGGTTCAAAGGTTTATGTGTGTGTTGTGATATTCAGGCAGTAGCAGAAAACTACTGAGGACAAGTGGAGGTATCTCACATTGTTGGCACATGACCCCATGTGCACTGAGTGCACATGGGTTTTAAAAGTATATAGCTGTTGGAAATAGTGAACAACTATATCTTTACAGTACAATAAGATGATTTCGGGTGTTTTTGTTGAAATGTTGTAACTGTATCAGGAGAACAGGCCATTGTGCAGTATTCCACAGCTCATTGTTAAGTTGTTAATAAGCATGTTGTATACATTCATTTATCACTCATAGCTCTTGTATGGTGATATGTTCCTGCTCTGTAAATACAACACAATACATCATTATTATTTAGTTATTTAGGGAAGTAAAAGAAGAGTAAAAGAAGAGATATACAATTTATTAAAAATTATCAAAACAAGTTCCCATATTCCCTTATTGTTGTTGTTGTTGTTATTACTATTATGGCAAAATAGCCTCACTCCACCAGGCAGTCCAATATCATAGGGATGAAAATCATTCATTAATAACATATTTAAAAAGATAATATCATAATGGTGATGGAGAGCATGACCCACTCCTGTGGAGGAAGTTAAGTTCTCTTAATGTCCTTGAAATGTGCTCAGCTCCTTCTGACAACAAATGCATGCTGAAGTACTGCAATAATCTTATATCTATACTGCCAAGTCATTCAACAGTCATCCACTACTAGTGCATGAGCAGAGGACTAGATCGAAGATCAGTGTTTCACAAACACCTTGCATGCGCCTCTCTGCCATCTCATCGTCCCCAGGTCGTCTCCAACTTTTTCCCTGCTTTATTTCACCCCCTCTTCCCTCAGACGCACCCGGGAGAGACCTGGGTGCGCAGTACAGAGCGAATGGGTGGACCCGAAGGAGACTTTCCAGCCCCGTGATTTGCTAATCGGGGGCTGGTTCCCTTGTCATTCCTCTGTAATCGTGGCTCTGGTTTGCGGAGCTTGCCCAGCCCTCCTGTCCGCGGACGCACCAAGTGTACCGACTGCACTGCGCGTCCTGGTTAAAGCCCGACTACCTTCTCTGTGAAGGCTGGGCACTGGGAAGGAGGATCGGGGGCCTCGTGGCTGAGAGAAGAGGCTGAAACTCCCCACATATGGCTTTTTTGTAGGACGGTTTCCATCGTCGTTTGGGATTTTGGAAGGGACGCCAGTGAGATTCACCTGAAGTCGCCCGAAAAGTTTTATTCACTTGTGGGCGCCTGATCATGGAGATGCAAAGGTGGTCCACAAGGTGGAAAACGAAAAGGTGGCATATGGATTCCACTGTAACCGCATTCATCACGCTAACCCTGGTTCTACAGGCTGCTATTGCCACAGCAGGTAAGAATATTAGGGCCAGGACTGCTCTAATGAACTTTAGCCGCTCCAAAGAGGACGCAGCGACAGGCTGGCTGGACATTCAGTTACAGATGATGGAGATTGAGAGACTGATTTATTCACCTGGACACGGCGGCGTCGTACGATATTTACAGTCAAACACACACTTCTGTTCCTCGGCTAGTAGCTGCAAAGCTGTACCCAGCTCACACTGAAACTGTGGTGAATTGGACCACAAACTCCGTTCGAGAGGGGACTGAGTCCTCTGGCCAAAACACTGTATTCATTAAGACCCAATTTAACGCGGGGTCCTTTTACGCATGGATGGAGAGGGTCGAAGATGAAACAAGCCAAATTAAATTGATCCTAAAGCGCTGGTATGCGCTCTGCAGAGTTCAGAAGTAGAACTCAGCAGTGAACCCCGCGTCTGAAATTCACTTGTAGGCAGAGAAGAAGCCCTTTGTTTGCAGTGTGGTCCGCTGGGTGGATGTGGACACGGTTAGCAGGGTGGATTTTCTCAGCAAGAAGACACTGGTCGTTGTCAGACCCTGGACTCGGCCTGGGTTGCACTGGAAACCATGGGGTTCCTCACACTGACATGCAATGAGAAGGCTGTAGGGACAGTGAGCTGTGCTGATACTTGGTTGTCAGCACTCAGAAAGCAGCTGTCTCCTCAGTAGGGATTGCAGTGAGTGTCCATTATCCATAGCAGGGGGTCAACTGGAGATTTTGAGGGTTATTAAGAGAGGTTTTGCAGATGTACAGTCAGCGTTCAGCTTTGGTGTGACTTTACATAAGATGATGTAAAGCACATTTTTGCAAGGCCTCCGCGCTGTCTTAACTGTCACCGCGTACAGCACAGAGCCCTGTGTGTGTCAACAGAGGGCTGAGTGGTCAGGCAGGTTCACCCTATCTCCACAGTGCCCTGGTCCACACTGAAGCCCATAGGCTGACCCACCCCCACCCCCAGCCCACCGGGTGCCCAAAGCGCTCACCATCAACTTTGCACTTGTTTGGTGAACTAAAGGAGCAGAGCGCAAGGCTGTGTGAGTGGTGGGAATGCTTCCTCTCCTAAGTACTGAGCAGTTATTTGATGATGGTCCTTGTTGCACTTCCCTATGATTTCAGAGCCTTCAAAGGGCAGGCCCGGTGCATGGGCCTAGCCTGCAGCCATAATGGCTACCCGTCACAGGGCTCAGGATTACACAGGCCTCACATCTTATCATATAGACAAATCTGTAGGGATGTATTGGTATACACACAGGTACAGGAAACCATTTGGGAAACAGTTTTAGATTCTATCGTATGTCACTTTTAAGGAGTTAGGATTAAAACCTGCTCAGGAGATATTGGACTGAAGTACTTAAGATCCAAACTCATCAACTCCTGCCTATTTTTTTAAAGTATTGTGCTGCAGGCTCTATTTTCCAGGGTCCCAGTCAGTTTCTCCTGAGCTCTTTATGGCAGGCAAAAGCTGTTTCTGCAGGGTGCCCTCTCCATCTAGCAGTGTACAGACACGTTTTCTCAGCCCCCCCGGGCGCAGGCTCAGATGTGCATTCCAGCAGACAAAGCTAGCGAGTCCTCTCCCCAATGTGCTTAAGCAAGAACATCAGCTAATCAGCGCCTTGCTAGACCTTTGTTCCACTGAAGCTGTCACATATTAAAAGTTGTTATTGGATCATTTGCTTCTGCAACACAAAGCCACATGTGTGACAAAAACTGCAAAACCAAATGTAAATTCTTAAAATGAGGTGATAAGAAAATACATGAGAGATTGTGATCCCTTGTACTTTGTTGGATTTTGAATCAAATATGAATGTTGTGTGGCAACATACACATATGCATTCATAGGGAAGGATACATTAAAGGGAGTTAATGAGAGTAAATATGGGCAGGGTAAGAGTGGCAAAAATGCTTTGAAAAACATGGTTTCCCTGGAATGACAGTAGTATAAAGCTGTCTTGTTTTAGCAGCCAGCATGGTGGAAGTCAAAAGGAGAGAGGGAGACAGGGGGTGAACTGGGGGGGTATATATATTTCTATACACATATAGAGAGTCTTTCTGGCTGAAGATATTTTTAGAGTCTCAGGGAGCTGCAGGTGAAAAGGTCCTCCTCCATTTACCAGCCTGTTTCACCTTTGTGTAAAGATTTAGAGTCTAAAGATGACACAGACTCAGTATGCTCTTACACTGTCTGATGAAGAATGCGGAGACTGTTTTTGGCCTTGGTCCTAAGAATGGTGTTACGCTATCTCTTGGAACACACTGGTTACACCTGTGAACACGACGGAGATGGTATCAGATCATTCCTTCTATGTATTATGGTAATATACTATACTGCTCCTCCTTCCTTCATGCCTCTGCCTAAAGATATTTTGATGATTCAGTAACTAAGCATTAGATGCAGTCTCCACTGATTTAAGGGTTGGCTCGATTATCCTCTCTGCACTAATCTGGGGGCCATAAGTCCATCCTTCTGTGCCACCTCAGTTCTGCTGGTATCCGCTGTATGCGGTCTGTTTGCGTAGCCCTGAGGGCAAACTCACACCAGCTCATCAGATGCACTCTTAAAACCTGTGCACACTCATTTGGTCACCTTAATGGATTGGCCTGTATTGACGTTTTCTCAGCACATTGGTGTGAGGGTCAATGCCTGGCCAAATGGCCACATCTGGAACCTATGAGTCCTGGAGTTTGAACTGAAAGCAGCTCCACAGGAACTCACAATGAGGTTCTCAGTTCACTCTCCAAAGTAAGTAGCCGATTCATCCTCACAAGCTCAAAAAAAGGCCAAGTTGACTTAACCCATTCCTACAGAGCAACAGTGTATTTGTGTCTTTTACAATATTGTTTGTCTTTGTCTCCTCTGTGCTCCACTGAAATGGAAGAGAGTTGATCTGTGGTGGGTTAACAGGATGTGAAGACCCTCAGTACAGTGTTCACTATGACACACTCTTTATCGATCTTGTATAACTATTCCACAAGCAATGGTTGCAGACACCTCATATACTGATTAAAACAGGGACTTGTCCCCAAACCAAATGCTTCTTAGAACAGAATTAAATGTTTATTCCTTGCCACAGCTGAAATTTTGACCAGAGTCGTCTGAGATCAACATTCTAATAAATAATAGAAATAAGTTTTGCCATAAGTTAGCCACTAGATGTGAACCAAAACACTGGCTTCAGAGCCACCAGCCATCAAAGGTGCATTGATGCTTTCAGGCACATTGGCATGCTCTCTTACCTTCCAAAAACAGATTAGTGAGATTTAACAGTCTGCCATTGTGTACTGTATTAGTCAGACGTGGGTCTGAATGATTGGCCTGATCATGTTGACCATGCTAATTTATGACACTGAGAGGTTGGTTTGAGAGGCATCATTATAATTTTTACCCATGGGTCTCCTTTATGTAAAGCGTATCAGACTGGAGAGATTAAGAAACCCACAGAGCCTCTGCTGTGGTAAATCTATACCGGTGTTATAGTACTAGACCCCAGGTTGTTCGTTTAAGCTCTTTGATTGGTCGTTGATGCAAACATTTCCTGTCAGATGAACCTCTGCACACATGACAAGGCAACATTCCTGATTTGATTTTGACTTTCAGTAGGTACATGACCACATAGATAGAGATTTATCTTATATAATAATAATCCCATCTATTTTGGGAAAAAAATGGAATAACAGCAGATTAATTTTACATGACTGTGCCGCGCATACATTAGGTTTTTATCTGCAAGAAAACACAAAATATAACAAACATGTGACAGGTTCTCTTATGAACCAAGAACAACTGTGTTTATACAGACAGTTCTTATTTAAGGCCCAGTGATACTGTGAATAATGTGCCATTTGTATGACAGTTAATCCATTATCATTACTGGCATGTGATGGACATAATGAGGGATTGTGTCTTTTCTGAATTAATAATATTAATAATTGATTGATTGCCATCAATGATATAAAGACAGTATGTACTGATTACTTGTTTCCCTGACCTAACTGATGTTACATTTTTCCTCCCTAAACAGCAGAACCAGTGGACGTCCTAAAAGTATTAGATTTTCCAAATTACCCAGAAGGAGTGACGGAAACATCAGGATTTTGCACAAACCGAAGAGCATCACAGCCGGACTCAGCTTACAGAGTTGCCAAGCAGTTCCAGATCAGTGCCCCCACCACGCAGTTATTCCCCGGTAAGAAAAACCTCTTGACCTTTAATTTGGTTCAACCATCATGTGGTTTGAATGTGTAACAGAGGGGTTCTCTGCTCTGTGAACTGCTCTGACTGTTATTATGAAATAGGAGGCTTTTTAAATCTAATACCTGCACACACAAGTAACGTTTAAAATTGTGATCTTTCAGGTAATAATGACACATATAGCCACTCAGTTAACAAGTCACAAATGAAGACATACGCAAGTTTTTTTCTGAATTTAATCAGTGATTTGGTCCAACTCTCTTTCATGAACTTGAATGTGTTGTACGGTACAGTACAGTTTTAACTAGTCAGTCAGGTGTGGAGTGTCTTCAGTTGCAATGATTTCATGTTATTTACACGTCCTTTCCTCTTTTCCTCTTCCTGTTTTAGAAGGAAGTGTCTTTCCTGAGGACTTCTCCATCCTGACCACACTCCGCCCCAAGTCTGGCCTCCAGTCTTTCTTGCTGTCCATCTACAACGGGCAGGGAGTGCAGCAGCTGGGCGTGGAGGTGGGACGCTCACCTGTCTTCCTCTATGAGGATCAGACTGGTAAACCAGCTCCGGAGGACTACCCCCTGTTCCGCAGTCTCAACCTTGCTGATGGAAAGTACGTCAGAACGCAAATGTGCACTCGTGTACTCGCATACTCATAACACGCCCACGCAGGCTCAGGGCTGAAGCTGATTCAGAGGGAAAGGGTGTTGTAGCAGCAGCGAAGTACTTTCAAACAATCAGATATTGCCTTGTTACCACCAACTCATTCTTCTTGATAAAAGCAAGAAAACAACCCAGATCTTCCCATTGTTGCACCACAGGTGCTCATCACCGGATTATCTGCCTCATCAGGGGTCCGCGGGCACAGAGACAGGTCAGAGACAGGGAGACACTGGATTATTGGGACACAGCAGGGACTGCTATGGGCAACCTGACCTCATCCATGAACTCACTGCCTCTGTTATTTTAGAAAAGGGGGGGAAAGGAAAGTGGAGGTAAAGGGGGCGGTCCTAAACTTCCTTTTCACCCCCTTGGATTACCTTACCCAACCAGAAAGAGAGCCGCTAACCTTCTAAAATAAACCTGATTATCTGCTCCCAAATTCAGAAATCCCAGAATTCTCACCCAGAACATGAGTGGATGAAATACACAGATACAAGTATTTGAATGAAAGTCATGGGTGCACAGGTTGTGACAAAGACAATGCGTTAACAGCCAGCTTTGTGTTAGTCTTGTCGCCTGTTGTTGTGCACTTTTTTACACTTGTGTACTCTTGAAGAGGTAGAGAGGATTTTTCTCACCTCTTGGTCTGGATGAGGTCCAGCTCCAGGCTAAATCTTGTCTAAATCTTTAGCCCAGGCTTCGTACAGTGTGCAGTCCCTGTGGATGTATTGTTACTAAGAAGCAAACGCCAAGCTTGGAATCAGGCACAAAGATGACATTGAGGAGATGAAAAACAGCATAATCCCTCTCTTTAAAGTGTCTGGGAGGGTTTCTTGTTAACTCTCTTATAACACTGTTCACACATGTTATTTGACAGATGTGACTTACATTTTCAAATGCAATGTTACTCGACTTCTCCTGATCGTAATGCGCTTCAGAGGGTTGAGATATGCATCAAACCCATGGAAGTCAGCCTATGCTTTTCAGCCTTACAGTATGAAGTGACAGGTAATCCTTCCTGCTGTAGCACTAAGCCCATAGAGTTTTGCATGCTTGTTTTCTTCTAAGCTTTGCTGCCTACCCTGGAATGTCTCTCTATGATCTAGCAATTTTCAAGGGAATCTGCATTTCCCTCCTCTGATAACAATATTTCCCAAATAGAGAAATTAAAGAAGTATCAGATCTGTGATACCTGCTTCCCATGCAGCCATCTTGGGCTACAGCGGTGCCAGGTCTCATCTTCCATCTCAGAACAATGTTTTGACTGTGTGTCTCCTGCTCTGGCAAGGCAGGCCTTCCTGGATCCTGACACACACTTTCCACAATGTTCACCACGTCTGTCATGCCGAGTAACCCAGAAGGAGGATTAAGTTTGGAGTTTAATGAGTGTAATCCCGTGTTAAACAGGGCCAAAGTGTGGGGGCAAGAATGTGGTCCACTGCTGCCTGGTATGCAATAGTCCTTGTTTAAGTGCAGTGGCAAATGGTCCAGAGGCGAGTGAGGTGTCAGACTCACGTGTGACCTCGATTAACTCTTTGGGTCCATGGGTGTTGTTGATCCAAGCGTATCATTCATAACTCTGATGTTCGTTTCTTCTAGCGTTTCCTCCTGTAATAAATAAAAACTTGAGATGACATCATTATCATGCTTGTGTTGTGCTGCTGCAGTGCCTCATGCACCACAGTAACTAGTGTTTCAGGATTATTCAGTGTTAGCAGACACGTCGCTTTTTTGTTCATGTGTGATTTAATTTGAATTCCTGAAAACAATTAGAAACAGCATTAACTCTTGTTCTGTTCTGGCAAGGTTCTTCATGTGATGCACTGAAGGACCCAGTAGCCTCTTTTTAAAATGCTCACCCCTCCTCACTGTGTCCAGGTGGCACCGCGTAGCCATCAGTGTCGAGAACAAGACGGTCACTATCATCATCGACTGCAAGAAGAAGATGGTCAAGCCCCTCCTCAGGAGTGACCATGCTTCCATCGACACCAGCGGCATCACCGTGTTCGGCACCAGGCTCCTGGACGAGGATGTTTTCCAGGTAAAGTCGTCAGCTGCAGTTTGTGAGGACATATCATGTGAGACTAGATTTAGATTTTAAGAGGAAGGAGTAATACATATAATATGATATCTATATATCCAGATTTCACAACCCCCAAATATTGCTTTGAACTCTTTGACCCCTTACAGTCGACATCCTTTGGAGGCAGCCCTTGTTCTATTTCATCCTGCCAAAAAGGAATGTGGAGATGATAGAAACCAGGGAGAACCTGTCTCCTCAGGTCTTTTGATTTTGTGAGCATCTATAGATATGACACATATATAAGGTCTCAGCAGACTCTGACAGTGAACAGATGGTGATGTAATGGTCTCTTGGATGTTATTTAAAGTCACGTTTGTCTGGTTTCCTGATTGCTCTTCTTCCTTCACGTGTAAGCACTTAAACTTCTTCGCCATCTTTTGAACATTATCATTGCTTGTTTGATTTTTGCTACAAAGGACACATAGGCTTTTGCTAAACTTCTTGGATCCTCTGTGCAGGCTTCACTTTACCCAGTAACACTTAGAGGTACACGAGCCCCCTTTCCTGGCCAACAGCTCACTGTTGAATGTTTACATCCTCGAGGTTTAACTAAGGTTGATTTATAATCTGATGATTTGCAAGTGAGGTGGTTGAAGACAGTTTTTTAATCCCTGCTTTTGAATTCAAAAGTTGTCAGCTGTCAGCTGAGCTGCCCATTATTGTTTAACTGCTCCCACAATGGTAGAAATTGATGAGAGCTCAACCTGTCATCCAGCAGTGGAGACACCAGATGTCAAATTGTGCAGAGGCAGATAATGAACTTGGTGTGTTTTCAGCCAGTTTTGGATTTTATATTCTGTGGCACATAGTTGACAATATATCTGTGACACTCAGTTCTTCCAGAGGTGGATGATTCATGGGATCAGGCAAATGTAAATAATGACACACAATGGCTGAATTGAAGTGACAGTCCTGGTGAGTGGTGGGAGGTAAAGGTCACAGGAAGGCTATATGGGGGCTGCGTTTGCTTGTGAGAGAGTGCTGGATTGTTTATGGGCAGCAGGAATGGCTGGTCATTGTAATGATGAATGACTGATGCCATTGTTTAAAACCGATATATGTACATATAAATATCTCTTGGCCTGCCTTCATCGCCACAGGGGCAGAGCGTCCTGCATGTGTGTGCAGGGCTATTGTATATTCTTTTTTTGGCATTAGTCAATGTGTCACCCCACTATGCTGCCATTGCATTTGAGGTATTAGCAGAGTAAGAGTAACATATATAGAAATTTCGACATAGTATAAGGTATATCTGTTCGAAACGTTCAGTGGTCAGTCAGTGGTAAACTAATAAAAACAGTTAAAATTTAAACTTACAAAATATTAAATCAAGTGCAGATAGCTGGATGCTGCTGAAATCTGCTTGTAGTCTCATTGAGATCGCTGTCTCATATTACTCAACAAAAATAAGTCAGAATCTGTGGAGTATTGTGTCTTAGCTGCAAGCTTTCATACACAGATTTGTTTTCATATCTCCTGGTTCGGAACCAACGTTCATATGAAACAGTGTGTCCAGTCAGAGTTTGGCCAGGGAAAGTGCTGAAAATAGGAGCCATAAGTCGGCTTAACAGGGTCTTCACTGTGTGGTTTTTGGAACAGCTCTCCTGTCTGTTCTCTGTCCCCTGGTCTCCTCTGAGATCCACAGGGACTGATGCATGCTGGGATATACAGGGGAAGGAAATGCCTCTGCCTTGTGCATTCAGGCCAGTGGTTAGAATGAGAAAATAAATGGGTCCAAAATGTTAGTTTTGCTGAAAGGTTGTGGGACCTTGGCAGACTTTCTTTACAGTGATTTACCTGAAAGATAATGAGAGGAATGCAAGCAATATTGTACCTTGCTCTAGCTTAAACAGTGGTGGTGTTTTACTTTCAAAGTGTGGACTTTTATGATGATCAAATATTCCTGCTATTTTATCTGATATTCAAACTCTGACATTTGTTTTCACTAGTTGACCTGCATTTCTCATAGACGTCTATTCATGCCATACCTGCCCCAGGTTGGAGGGCGACCACCGTTGCAAAGGGATCTGGGTTTCGATGAATGGGAGTCTTTCATTGCCCCGTTAGGCCTTCCTCATTTCCTCATCTCCACCCCTCCCTGCATATTCTACCCCTTCCTCACCACCACCACCACCCCCACCTCCTCCTCCCTTTCCACCCCTCCCCATCCTGAGGCCTCCCTGCCCTGTCAAAGCCATAAGACTGTCTATTCATGCCTGGTCAACATTACCTGTCTGAACCGAGCACACTCACACATACAAACCTGCGTGGTCCCTCTATTCCTGGGAAGCAAACACTCATCAGGGCACTGTTAGACTTAGCTGAGGGATTAAATGGTGCTGTGACATGGTCTTACTTCTGCCAGACAGTCTTACTGGGTATTTGAGGTGGAGCAATACACTTTACATGCAATTAGTAGTCAGTCAGAGTTTTATGCTGAACACATTTTTTCAACACATGCATTATAATATACCCCTGTTATAGAACAGTGCACAGCTTAAATGCTGAACTTGCTGTTTGCTCTTTTAATATCATGCTTTGGAGGCCCCGTCCTCCAGCTGTTGGGGGCTCAAGCCCATTCTGCTTCTTTTCTTTTAGCTCTCCTCTGCTCAGCTGTACTGTATAGACATTGGGGGAGTGGCTAATTGGTGTGTGGGGCTGTCTAATTACAGTTAGCTATGGCTGGACTAAAGGTATGTTCCCCTAGGCAAAGGTATGTCAAAGGACCCAGGGTGACGACTAGTTGCGTTTTGATTCACCCTGTGTTGCCGTGCACTCCTCCTGTAATTACACCATGTTAGACAAAAGAGCTATCACAACATTCAAAGCGCGGATGTTGTCTTCATGTAGGACATGCTTTGACCCTGTCCATTCAATTTCATGGATATGTTTTTAAGGTTTAGTTTTAGATTCCTCTGAGAAGTCTCAGCTGTTGATCTTGAACCCAGCTCTTCTCTCTCAACCTCTCTCTTTTTGCTGACCTCTAACACCACGGTCATTAACACACAGCCTCATGGGCCTGTGTCTGTGCTTTGTGATGCTGTGCTGTAAGTAGGAGGGGTGTATTTCAGAGCTCTGGCTTTGCTCCGAGTTGCAAGAAGCTTTTATCTCAGCTATCCACGATGGAAGTCAGGTTCAGAGCCTCAGCATAACTCTCCCCAGGTGTTTCACAGCGCCAAAACATATTTAACCATCCAAGCAGCTCTCTGTAAAGCCCCGCCTGTCTGTCACTGGATGCTTCCTGGTGTCACCTTACTGAACTGACATCAGTGTCTCACTCAGCTTGTTGAAGACATATTATGATCATCTGTCTGTGCATCAGCCATGTTGCTCATATCCCCCCCCCATGGAACAGCCAGAGGTTTCCTGCTTGTGCTGTTCTGATGTGATGTGGGGTTTGAGCACCATGTATCTGCAGCCTATTTGTGTGCAGACGGGTGGCTCTCAGACATGGACTAATTAGAGCTGACTCTAGGCAGGGTTCAAGCGTTCAGTGTTGGTCTTTGGGTGACACATGAGGTAATACATGTCAGCTTGAGTCAGGGCAAGGCTTGATCTCTCTGTCTTTCTCTGTTGAGCACACACACATGCTCTCACTGTCCCTTGTTCATTTTTGCTTTTTATTGCAATTTATTTGATTTACACTGTGAGTTTCAACTTCTTCGTTAGCTTAGCTCACTTTTATTTTCCTGTCATGTATTTCCACCATTATTATTATTATTATAAATTACTGAGCATTGTAGAAGCTTGCAGACAGAGGAGTGAGCTGGTTACACTGGGACTCTCATTACTGTAATACCTGCAGTGTAAAAACTTTCTGGCAACACATTAAAAGGCTGGAATTATGCAAAACATTGAGATAAGATCGGATATGCAGGAACAAGCCAGAAATCATGACAAAGCATTAACAAGTGAAGTTGTAACTATCGTCAAAGTTGGAAAAAAATCAAGTTCTCTTCTAAGGAGTGTCATCTGACCAAAACACACAGAGACCTTGACTGAAGTTTACACAGAGAATGTTTCAAGGACCAGGTTTCATGGGACAAGCATTAACACATGAATGTTTATACTGAGCTGAAAGTTGGGGATCTATAGGGCCAGTTGTTTTAAATAGAGAGTACTGACACACACACACACACACAGAGAGAGAGAGACACACCACATTCTCTTGACGAGTTGCAGCCTGCTTCTGTTTACTCTCGTTTCACTGCCAGTCTTCTCTTCTGCTCTTTAACGTATGGTGCCCCCGCTGACACAAGCACATGAGGATTTTACCTCAGGCATCTCAGAGCACTCCCCTGCCAAACAGCCTCACCAAGAACATGCCTGTTCACCCACCTCGCACAAACCCCTTTAGTTGCCTGTGAAATGTATGAGAAGGAAGGAACATGGTTTAAGCAATTATAGGGTGCAAAGAAAAATCCAGATGCATTGTACAATATGTTTCTCTGGCCAGCAGTGAGCTGTGTGCGTTGGCTGTTGATAACAAGGCGAGACAAAGCTGCAATGGTATTGAGCATTGTGGTGTCCCGTTCCCACCACACTGTGGTTTTGGTGACTTTTCTGAAACCATGTCTGAGATGTGCTATTTGAATGGTTTTCAGACAGGGCCATAATGCGCCGTTACATTGTCGCATTGTTATTTAGAGATGGATTCATTTTAGAACAATCCCCTTTGACACTAATTGCAGCAGACACCACCGGTAACCATGTGAGCTTGGGGGATAAGCCTTCAAATTGAAAGCTGCTCACAATCAATTTGATTCAGTGCTTGAGTGATTTTTAAATAATATTTTTACTGGCATGCAAAGAGAATCATAATATCTTACTTACTCTTACTGTTTGATAAAGAGCTAGAAATATGAATATGGGCGTAAACTCTGAACTAAGAAGAAAACAAAACATGAAATACCTATTTATTTAAATATCAGCTAATAATATGTCTCACCAATTGTTAACAATAAGAATTAAGGTGATGACACATACTTGTTTCCGGAGGCAAAACTCTGTGCTGATAATAATAATTTTCCAAGTTTCCTCCCAGCACTATGCCAGACTCTGTAAGTGTATGGGCCCGTTAGAGATTGTATCTGTAATTTAAGATTTACATTTATGCCACTGTGCCCAGCATGTGAGTGGGCGAGCAAGATGAGACATGACGCTCCTCTCAGTACGTTTGTGTAGCCCTGTCTTGTCTGTTACTTGGAGTTGTTAGTCATATTCTTGGGAATAAATTCTTCAAAGGTTTACATGTGGGGGAGACCAGAAAACCAACTCATGTGTCTTTTTCTCTTTTCTGCAGGGTGACATCCAGCAACTTCTGATTGTGGCTGATTCCAAAGCAGCGTACGACTACTGTGAACATTACAGCCCAGACTGTGACACTCCCCACGGTGAATCCCTGCAGGCCCAGGAGCCAGAGGACGAGGTCAGCCAACCAGGGAGGGTGGGAGGGGGTATTGCACCAGTTTAAGGGTGCTGAATTATGGAGAATCTCTAGGAGGAGAGATTGAAGGGGTTCAGTAAAATCCTGGGCCCGTCGATGCTTTTTCCTAATCACTATGAACTGATTGATTGAATCCAGTTTCATAGTATCGTCCTCATTCATAACATAACAAAGAACATGTTTTTCATATTCTGTGAACTGCACCAACACCTCTTAAGCTCGAATACAAACTAAACCAATAATTGCAACTTCTACACATGGTCCACATCTGGCCACACCCCCTATCACATGATGTCATGGCAGGTGTTTTCCATCAAGTAGATAGGTGGAGGTAAAATGCCTGCAGTGATGTGCTGGACTGGAGGTGTATCCAGATGTGCAGAGAGCAGCACAGCAGCTGTGACTCATTGTGACCTGTGAGATTAAGTGTGTCTTCACACTTCAAAGTTTCACCGTGATGATATAAAAACTTACTGATTGCTGTGCAAGCGCTCGGTTGTGCCTTATCCTACTTCAAGGCCGGTTTAACTGGGATACAACTTCTTTAATTCATTTGATAGCTTGATTGAACACATGTTACTTGATACCATGAACTGGTCAGATGAACATGATGTGATATTCAGCATTTCAGAATGATAAACTTCACATATGCTATTATATGGTTTAGTTTTTGCCTTCTTGATAAGGGACTGGTAGCGAACTAAAAGAAGATGGCAATGAGAAAGCTGCACTTTGTTGCTGCAGTGAGAAAGTTCCATTACGATATCCCTGTAATGCAGCTTTAAGGTTGCCTTGTTGTTTTCCTTTGTTTAATGAGCTTTTAAACTTCCCATCTGTTCACATGTCTGTAGGCCAGGGCCCACATGTCTGGTTTCAGCGTGTTTACTCGTTTGTTCAGCATATAAGGAGCATTATCTAATTAGTCACACTTGGTTTGGATTATTTGAGGGTAATCATTTCATTGTCATCATCAACAAAATAATATGAATAATATGCTAATGTGCATTCTAATACATACTAGCATTACACTGTGCAGCTTGTAGCATTTTCTATGATGCTATAAATATAATATTATTAACAGTGCTTTGTTTATTCGGCCTTTAAATGTGAAATAATAATGGTTTATTATTTTTATGACGCAAGCTACATTCAAACTTAAAACTGCTTGAAGGATGATAGAAGAATCATCTACTTCTTTTGCATCCTTGATGCTAAAGCTGATGCTAACACCAAGACTTCTCTTCATCCCACTCTCTCTCTCTCTTTCTCTCTCTCTCTCTCTCTCTCTCTCTCTCTCTGAACCTCTCCAGTACACTACTGATGCTTTAGATTACTCAGATTTTTATGATTACTCTGAGGGAGCCACAGACATCGTTCCAACCGATGAGTATTCTGAACCACAGGTAAATGAAAAAAGGAAAAGGATCCCATCCCCGAGTTTGTCTTTTGTGTTGTCCATGTCTCAGTGTTCACGCATACACCGATTTACTGGGAGTAACAATGTTTTAATCCTTTAGATTTTCTTATTGTTTCTGCAAAATGATAAAAGAATCAAGCTGAAGTTTGATGTTTTACTGTATTAAGCTGATAATGCTTTCTCTGGTGACTTCAAAGTAACACGGCAGAGCTACAGTAGACTCTGGTGTGTGCGTGTGAACATACTTGTTTTGTCAGTCCTTGTGTCTGTGTTTATACGAGGCTGCTGCTTTCTGTCACTGGGAATGCCATTTGCTTTGAGTGTGTTTTGGCATTTCAGCATGTCTTTAAGCTGTTCCTATATATTATCGATATCAGCAATATTATACTTGACCTTTTACAAACGCAAATCTAACCTCCATTGCTGCTCTAAAGTGTTGCTGAAAGGCAAATCCTCTGTGTTTTGTGTTTGTTTGTCAGTCCCACGTTGATAACCATATACAGTATTTCCCTAAAAGTCTCCTGTGTGTCACGTAAAAGGCTCAGTCCTCGACTCTTGTACAACACCCTGTCCACCCAACTGTCCTGTAATCTGAAGGTACTGTTAATATGACCAGTGCTCCAGTTGCAGACCAGCCACTACATGGGCTGCTGTCGACATATGGAGCATGTGGTTCTTTGGCAGTTGGAAGGGTAAAGATTACGTGCAAAAGTCGCAGACGGTGCCTTTAAAGCTATCACTTCTACTTTTGAATGTTCCATGTTTGTCTTGGTGTTCTTTGTCGCCGAAACCTCTTCCAGAGAAAGAAACGTAGTGTCTCCATGAAAAAGAAGAGGACCAGAAAGTCCATCAGTAAAACTAAGGCCAAGCCCTTAAAGTTCTTGGCTGCCAAAAAATCCAAGACAAAAAAGTTTGCCGCTAAGAAGAAACGACAGATGCCTGGCTACCAGGCCACAGCGCCGGCAAGACCCAGAGGCAATTTTAGGGTAAACGTCCACGTTCAGAAAAGACCAAATCCCATCAAGATCTTCCCGTCCTGAACTCTGAAGGGAAAATCTTGTGATGGCCAACGTAGAGCTCCCTAACCTCCTTTATGTAGAAGTAGCACAATCTGTAGCCAGCTTGAGAGGAACCCTGGCATATAACCTTGATTTGAGCCTTTGTGTTAACCCTTGCTTTATTCTTCTTTCCTTTTTTCAACATGACTCAGCTAAACAATGTAGAAGGAGATTACAATACAGACATTGACTACGGAACTGTAGATGGTTCTCAAACTCAGTCCCCCTATGGCACGAGTGGACCCTATGAGGTAATTTCCGTCTTTATTCTCATCTACTTTAAAAAACCAGTGGGTTGTTGGGGTTGGGAAATGTGAGCAAGGAAGATTTTACCCAAGGAAGCGTCTGGTATGAAATGTCAAAGACACGTCCATTCTTGTGAATGGACGTGTCTTTTGACTTGACTTTGATGTGGACAGGAGTTTAAAGCTGCAACTCACTTCTTCCACAGCAGACAAACTGTTGCATGCTTAGAAAAATAATGCAATGGACATTTGGCGCTTTTGGTGCTATTTGTTGACACTCATTTTTTCATTGAGGCTGCAAACTAGTCTGTATTTATTAACCACACAGAGAGAGGAGAGTTGACTTGCAGCCTCACCCAGGATTAAAAGACACTGATCATGACAGTGTCTCTTAACCGAGTCAGGATTTTATAATGATGTCCATCCCAGGAGTTTGGTTTTGATCAGTAGTTCTGCTCATTGCCTCTCAAAGAACTATGATCAATGAGGCTGAAACCTCGTCAGCTACAAACATAACTCTGTCTACTGCATCTAACAAAGTGGATGTGATTACACAGGACATTCTAAATATATGATTTTTTGGGGAGATGGGAAGTGGAAATCCTGCCAATAGTAGCTGTGTCATTGCATTCATTTTGTCGCACTCTGCAGATAAATTCAGAGTGATCTGTTTAGAATGAGAGGCAAAATTGTAGAAACAGCACTTGAGCCAAATGAGCGTAACAGGGCAAAGTGACTCCTAAAATGGATTTGTCAACCAGCAAGTTCAAATTTATGCCCTCTGTGTATCTGCACAGCTTCATCAGTCTGATGATGTATGTGATGTTTGTGCAGCTGGTTTCAGACGTGTTTCAGCCTTTCTTGACTGTCTGTATGAGGACAGAAGGAAGTTGAAATAGCATCACGTATTTTTGTCATCAACCATTCAGTTACACTTCATTTATTCCATTGTGTATTATTACCAATTTAAATATTCAAGATACAATCATGCACCATTATCAGTTGATCTATTTATACTTGGAATAAATAAAGTGTTCCTGCTTTGTTTTCTGAGAAATTTGCTGAATTAATTTGTAGTCTGCTTTAATAACATCTTAAATTACACTGTTTACTTCAGTTGCTTAATTAACATCCCTTTCTCCCTGGTTGCTCACCATTCCCCCCCTTCTTTGCTTGGGTAACACCTGAAAGGCTGCAGAGGAGGATGTTGTCGGTGCGTATGTCACTGACGCTGCTCCCAGGGCTGCCGAGCCCACTGCTGTCCCAGAGACGGGGGACAACTTGGACACTGGTGCGGAGGCATACAACTTTAAGGAATATGACCTAAAGGAGTATGACTTGGGCGGTGTTGACAACAGGTTGTATGATTACGGGGAATATGATGAGTACGGCATGGCCCCGGCCCAGCCCACAACGGCCTACAAGGAGGAGGTGGGGCCCGGGGTTGCCGCTGAAACCGACATTTCTGAGAGCACCGTAAGTATCACACCCCGACTCCGCTGATTCGAGGGGTGTGTGCATGAAGGGCCCGCGTCAGGGACTCACTCCGTCCTCCAGTGCACGCCTTCTTAGTGGGTTGCTTGTCATGGGCTATGTGGGGAGTCAGTTAATGCATTGTGTGTTATTTCTGATTTAATGACTGACAGTTGTCATAGTAACAGTGCATGCATCCGGGCATAACTGATTTTTAATTTGGTACTTGTCATTCTGGCAGAGAAGCACGGGAATGATTTACACATTATGTTCTTGCCTCTTGCAACCTCAGCAGCATTCTTTAATCATGTTTGCCCAACATACAACTTGCTCAAACATACCAGGCGAGCCCTACCCCTCCATCTATAGCTCCATTTTGACATGACATAATGCTCCCTGCACACACAGCACTTATCCCATAACTCAAAGGAAGCTGCCTACCCAGTGAGTGCATTCACATAAACACAGGGTTGTAATGAAGCTGTTATAGATTCCTTTTACTCTCTTTCATGCACCAACTTTTGAACCCTGTCCTCACAGCTCATCACAGTTTGTCATCCAGTTAGCAGAGATATCTCAAACACATCCATCTCCACAGCATGTCTTTATCTTCAGACATTTGACCCCAACACTGTTTAAATTTACCCACTGTCCGAGCTTCATCATACACCATTTTGTGACTTTGGGTATTGTTTAATTTTAGGGCCCCTCTACAAACACACACGCACATATTCATTCATCACCCTACAGCTGGCGCACTGTAGGATCCCTCAGCATCTAACCCATCCCAGCTCACCTCACCTCCTCAATGCCACTCCTCTCCAAAAGCACACATAAACACATGAGACAGACGGCCGCAAGGAAATCTGAGGTGTTCTGTGCTGTTGTCAATTTTGTGGTGCACAAATAACATAAACTTCACCCTACGTTATATTATTTTTTTCCCCTCTCTGTCTAATGACTTTAGACAGAGAGGCAGAGAGACAGTTAAACCTGCTGGTGTTGTTTTGTCTGGTCACTTTCAGCCACACTGCACAATTATAATGCGATGACAGCACTGCTCCATTTCAAGCACAGCACAATGTAGAGGTCCATTCCCTCTCAGTGTGACTAACTCACTGTTGCCTGTTTTGTTCTGTATTGTCATCTCACTTTTTTTCTTCTCTCATTTTCTTCCTCTGACAAAGCTGCAGTAGTTCCAACTAAGTATTTGATATTGATTGATCTCTGCAAAAAAGTTCCCACACATTCTTTTCACTGGCTGAGCTGCACCCCCCACCCCTCCCCTCCCCTCCTACTTGCCATTGCTCATCGCTGCCATTCATTCACCTGTGAACTGTGTGACTGCTGTGTGAAGAATGCCACCTCTGTGCTCGCTCTGTAACTGCAGGTTGCTGGTGCCGCAGGAGCCTACGGCCAGAAGGGAGAGAAGGGAGAGCCAGCAGTGATAGAGCCTGTAAGACCAACCGTCAATGCTAATCTGTCCGTGTCATTTAGTTTGAAATTGCTATAAAAAAGGACGTTTTCAGAATAAAGACATTGTTTCTTATTGTTGTTAGAATTTAAATTACTCAGATCCAGACGTTACAGATACAATCCAGTATTTCTCGTGAAAGTCCCAGTAATTAATTGTAATACTGTGAGAAAAAACACTAAATACTTAAAAATTGCATCAGAATTGTTTTTTTATTTGGTGTTGACTGTTAGCAGTTGTTGTGTGAAAAAATGTGTTTGTTTTATTTTTTTAAAGGGCATGCTCATTGAAGGACCTCCAGGACCCCCTGGCCCAGCTGTGAGTATATTGATTTAGCTCCTGAGGCTCAATAACAACTGTCTTAGTCTGGGTTTAGACATGCTGGTTTCCCAGTGGTGTGCTGACTTAGCGTCATCTTTCCAGGGTCTTCCAGGCCCCTCAGGTCTACAGGGACCCCCAGGAACTGCTGGAGATCCTGGTGAGAGGGTAGGTTGAAACTTCAATTCATGCTCGAGAACTTAACTTTAGGTTAAAATATATGCCAAAATTCACAATCCACCATGATCATACCAGTTTAATGTCATGAGTTTGCAATCACAACCAATGATCAAATAGGCCATAAGCTTATCTTCAAGTTATGATTTTTTATTAATTGTTATACTTAATTATTATTATTCATCCCACACATCATATATATCATTACAACAGACAACTTAATATATGTGGATAACATGCTGCTGCTATCACCACAAATCACTGTGCTTACTATTTTAAACAGCAGTACAACAATATTTGTGCTTCACATGATGCAGTGAAACTGAGCCGACCATGCCGACCATTAGATGCTAGTTTTCACATGAAATCCGGAGTTAATCTCAACAGGTAAATTATTAGGGTCAAACTATGGAAGGTTAGAAGCTGGAGAATGTTTGCCCAGGGTTTTCCTTCAGAAGAAGTATCCATCTCTGTTCCACAGATGTGCAACACACTCTCACGTACATGCAAACAGACACACACAAACACTCACAGACACATGGACACACACACACACACTCAAACATGGGCACCAGAATTCAGGGAAAGAGATGTTGGTTTTGGACTGTAGACAGTAGCGTGGTTTACAGATGGACAGGCTCAGTCTATGTGCTGCAGGAGGAGGTGCACGTATTAATGAACCCAACAAACAGTGCACATTTAATGCCCCAGCTGTGTGTGTACTGTGAAAGTGTGTGTGAGCCTCTGTTTGTATTTCCCTCCACATTACTGCCACTGTAAACTGTGTAGGAGCTTAGCACAGCATCATGTACTTTTTTCCACAAGGTCTGGATACATGTGTTTGTATACTGTCTGCACTGTTTCCATAATGTTTGACATTATTTGAATTCTCCAACCTAAACAAGACACGTCTCTAATACAAACTAACTGGTCTACTGAAATTCAGAAATTTTTGATTGTGTGATCTATATTACTTAGAAAACTTTCATTGATTTTATTGAATATTTAAGTCACTGGAGCAAGAGAAAGTTTCTTTTCTTCCAGTGCCAGTAAATTTAAAGGTTGTCTTTCTGTCTCTTTGCTGTGTGTCAGGGTCCTCCTGGTCGTGCTGGATTGCCTGGTGCTGATGGTTTGCCTGGACCTCCTGGTACCATGCTAATGTTGCCAGTAAGTGGTCTCATTAAATATATGTATTTGTTTGTACATTTTCACAGCCAGTCACATTTGTGGGGATTTTTACTAGTGATGACAAACAGACAGTCATGTGTTGTTTGTGTGTTTGTGTTCAACAGTTCCGTTTTGGTGGGGATGGTGAGAAGGGTCCAGTGGTGTCGGCCCAAGAAGCCCAAGCCCAGGCCATCCTCTCCCAGGCTAGAGTAAGTACACAAGGACATTAAACAAGCCTCCACTAGCACCCCTCACCCCCCACCAGGCTCCCTAAGCACAGCTGTAGGGGGAAAGGATGAGGGAGACAGCATTTTGTTGGGGAGGGGAGGGGACACACTGAGTTATGTTAGCATTGCGAGGCTAAAAGGAGACATGCCGAGCAGGCAGAGGAGCAGCAACATAAAAATCTTTGAACAGATGGACAGGAGAGCCTGTTAAAAATACCCCTGCAGCTCTCGACCTGCGGGTGGGCTAAACCGACAGGTGTAGGAAGTCACTGTGTGCATGTGGGAGAAGAGAAAAGATAAAATCTGGACTTGGTATTTGAGAAGCTGTCAGGTTCCACGTGAGATCCCACATTAATTACCCCCTCAGACACACCAGCAAACCAAGAGATGAGGGTCCACTGCAACATCAAAAAACACAACATTCGAACAGCAATTAGAGAATATATACGCAGGGAAATGAAACAAATGCAATATATATGTAATACATACAATGGGAACCAGTTATGCATTTTTTGTTTTGCTGTCGAAGTATTTGTCATGTAATCCGAATCTGCATTTAATTTAGAATGAGAACAGTCGTTGTTAAATGCACATACAGAGATTGTTACTGTAATCCTGCTCAAATGTGCATCACTCAAGACCAAGTACAACAAATCAATCTATATAAATCTGAAGGAAGAAATCAAAGACTAAAATATATGCAATGGTTATGGTTCAAACATGTGTGTGCTGTACATACAGTGTAAAGATTTTTGACTGAGAGGAATCTGACCTTCTTGCCTGTCTCTGGCCTGCAGCTGGCTATGAGGGGACCCCCAGGGCCGATGGGTTTGACAGGAAGATCAGGACCAGTGGTGAGACTCCCTTCCTTATTTTTGCGGCTACATGTAAATTCTATGACTCAGCTTTTTCAGCTTATGTTAACTTTACAATCCATTTGCAATTAAAGTTGTCACAAATTGAAGATCACTTCAGCCAAAGCTTCATGCTGAGGTACATATGTTCATGTGTCTTTCTAGTGAAAGCAATTTTTAACAAGTGTAAAATGACTTTATTTCTACTTTTTACATTTTTTTGGACAAACTTGATTTGTTTTGTAATGTGCTGTTGCATCAACACCTGGTGGCTCAGTGGCCACACTGCCTGTCTGCTTGCCAAGAAACTTTAATTCTTCTCTCTGGGGCTTGTTACACGATCCCTTATTTATATGCAGGATATGCATGGATAACTTCCAATTCGGTTGCCTGCAAGCTGAAGGGCTGAAGTGTATTGATCTGGAAATATATGGCAATAATAAGATGCACGAATAGTGGAAGTCATTCTAAGTATTTGCGACTAAAAAATTAAGTTTAACTGCCAAATCATCAGCTCAAAGCCCTGCCTGTCTGTAGACACACATCTACCTATACCAACAATTTAGGGTTGCACTCAGACTAGGGTAATTCATGTGCCTACATTTCTCTTAGAATTCAATCAAGATAATTTTATGTGCTTCAAACAATGTGCATACTAAGCTAAATGTCGCCATCTGCTGTTTCTATGACACCCTTTCTATTTATCAAAGTGCATGTGTCACAAACTGAAGGAATGTCTTTGGTGTTTTCTCTCTGTTCAGGGTCTACCTGGTGGTCCTGGCCTGAAAGGTGAAAGTGGAGACCCTGGTCCTCAGGTGAGTGTTCCCTCTGCTCAAATACATAAAAATATCCCTCAACAACTTTTTGTCTGTAGTTAACTCAGTGATCCTCATGCCTTTGCAGGGTCCCCGTGGCATCCAGGGGCCGCCAGGACAACTGGGCAAACTTGGCAAGAGGGTGAGTGAACCCAATGACATGTGGGTGTGCCCGTGCGTTCACATGCCTCTGTGTTTGTTGTAGTGTGGGTGTTTGTGCTTGTGGCCACTGCTCAAATGCTGAGAGGCTTACTTCCAGTTCAACAAACAACAGTGTGATATGTGCTTAAAAACCTGCGCTGCTTCCAGTGCTCGGATCAATGGCCAGGCAGCTAATCTGTCTGAAAATGCCACAGTTGGAAAACTACGGATGTGGGCCACAGTCAGTGTCACAGTGCAGACCCAAGTTGAACATAAACCAACATGATTGATGTCAACAGATTTAATATTGAAAATATTAGAAGGTTTTATACAAAAAAACTGATTTGTTAACAACGTAAATTATTTGTGTTTTAACTTTTGACTTCTTGCTCTTTCAGTCCAACTGTGCTTACTGCTTCAGTCTCCATAGTCTCCATTTGTTCACGACTTAAATACATTCAGTTTGGTACAATGCAACAGTTCATCTGGACCCCAGGAAGAGCAGCTTCCTTTTAATTCAATACAATCCTGCTGGACTGTTGCATTAGAATGTCACTTAGTTGGAAAGATCTAAATTAATGGTAATTAGCCGTAAGTTTGACTTGTTTTTGAGAAAAAGAATAATGACAAGAAGCAAAAAAGGCAAAAAAAAATGTTGTATATTAAACAAGCATGGATTTCTCCTTTTTTGAATTTCAAGGAGGTAAAAATAACTAACTTTTTTAACTTTTTTCACTTTTTAAGGGTCGTTCTGGAGCTGATGGTGCTCGGGGGATGCCAGGAGAGTCAGGTGCCAAGGTAAAAATACCTGCACACCTGATTTCATACTTGTCTTGAATTCAAATGAGAAATAGAAAAAGCCTGTGACGCTTCACTGACACTGTCTGCTCTTCCTCCTCATAGGGTGACCGAGGCTTCGATGGACTCCCTGGACTGCCTGGTGAAAAGGGACACAGGGTGAGAACAGGGTGGTTGATGCCAGCATTTCACTTGATATGGCATTATACGGCGTGCTTAACAACAGCAAAGTATTGTTTTTATAACTCTTGTCAACAAGCTATTTCTTTGTGTGATAAGTCACAAAACTGGCATCAATACAAAATCCTATAGTTAGTTCTAGTTACTTCCTGCTCCCATATCACCTTATCTTACGTTCTCTCTTTTCTTTTCTTCCACTCTTTCTGTCTCAGGGGGAGCCAGGACCAATGGGACCCCCAGGTGCCTCTGGAGAGGATGGACAGAGAGTAAGAGCTTCCTCTTTTTACTTAACATCTATGAACAAGATGAGTTTAAGGGGATCACACACACCAGCTCAGTCCCAGGAGTGGTTCCTGATTAACCTCTACCCTCTATCAAAATAACTGCACCCACACACCTCGAACTATGTTTTCAATTAATGGAGATTAAACCTCAGATATTAGAGCTCTAAAAATATTGAATTATCCACATTGATTGATGACATTTAAGGATTTGAAAGTGTTGAATGAAGTCTTTCCCTGACTGGCATCCTTTTCTTCCCTCAGGGCGAGGACGGAGAGATCGGGCCCAGAGGATTAGCAGGCGAGAGTGTAAGGCTTCTGATGGAGTTACTGTATATCATCACACCTTACTGGATGTATAGGATTAAACAAGCTACAACATGACCTCTCAAGTCATATTCGATCTCTCGCAGACAGAAGTGTCCACTAGGGGACAGAAGTGGCACACTGAAACTGCAATTAGCATAGAGTGATAGGCATTTAATTTCACATCATTTCTTCACTTTCTTCAAAGGGTCCAAGAGGTTTGCTGGGACCTCGTGGTTCTCCCGGACCTCCTGGAGCTCCTGTACGTATCATCAACTTCACCTTTCCCTTTTTGACTTGCTTACTTCCTGTAATTGATATGCAGTTAACATGAGTCTTCTCTAATCTGTCCCACCCAGGGTGTAGCTGGAGTTGACGGGCCTCCAGGTTCCAAAGGAAACATGGTAGGAACGTCCTGCCAGTAAACTGTCTGAAATATTGCTCCCAATTGAGTCGTACTTCTCTGTTTTTGTGATCTAGAGTAGTTTTAATTAGTCTGTTAAAACCCCTTTAAGAGGCACATCTGTGAGGTTAAAGGTCATTCCTAGGTCTCACAGCAGGTTAGAAGAACAGTGACCACTTGAAACAATTGGTGAAGTGTAGTGGCCGCTACCGTTATGTGACAAGGTGGTTTTAAAATTTACAACAGCTCCTGGGATTAATCCTGATTCAGGGGCGCCGATTTACCATCACACACACGTATAAAATAAAATAATGGGTTCATCCCTTTAATGTCCCTCAACAACAGCAAAGTATTGTTTTTATAACTCTTGTCAACAAGCTATTTCTTTGTGTGATAAGTCACAAAACTGGCATCAATACAAAATCCTCTAGTTAGTTCTCCTGGAATGACTGAGCTTGAGATTGTTAAACATGAACATGAGTATTCACAGCTACACTGTACCACCGTGTCTATCTTATTTTTTAGGGTCCACAAGGAGAACCAGGCCCACCTGGGCAGCAAGGAACCCCAGGAACACAGGTAAACAAAGAAAGCATGCGCTGTGGCAGCTCCTCATGACAGACACACTGTGTGTGGTAAAAATACATGCACTGCATGTGATTTTTTACAACCACAAGGTGATTTTACCACAACCACATGTGATTTACACTGGATCCTTTATGATCTCTTATATACAAGAATGATGTAATAATAACAACTAAATACACAATTGAAGCTGCATCCTGGCAGCATGCTGAGATAAAGGTAATTTATCTTTAAGTGCACTTTTAAGTTACATTTTTGGGAACCAAATTAGAAGTTAAACTGTCAAAACATTTGCTCCTTCCTGCCACGTGCCCACCATTCCCTCTCGCTTACAGCAGTGGACTCTAAAAATACACACACATCGTTTTCTGAAATATTGAGGTTTTTTCTTTTTCCTTGAGGGGGGGTTTCAGGGTTGATCATCTGAAAGCATCTTATTCATGGTGGTGGAATTCCGGCAAAGCTGCCGCACATGCTTGAGCAAGTTTCAGTGGCTCAAATTACACTACAACACTAGCACTCATCAGGTAGCCACTGAGAAATACATACACAGAACATGTGTGCAAATATTTCGGTGTATTTCCACAAGTCATGATAATACGCCTTCTGACCTATCACACACACAAATACACCAGCTTAACATTCTTTCACAAGCTCAACTATTTACAGCTCCAACAAACGTTCCTCTATCCAGCCTTTGTCTATGTGTATACGTGCATGTGTTTGAGAATACTTGTTGTTGCTATGGTAACATGCTCTCCTGTGTATCTATCTGTGTCCTCTTTACAGGGTCTCCCAGGACCACAAGGCCCCATTGGACCACCTGGCGAGAAAGTGTGTTCTTTTTATTTGGTTTTCCAGAAAATGTTTGATCAAAATGTTTGATCTGAAGTCTAGTTGAAATACATTTCTGACTATGCCTCCTGACCTCTGACCCTTGTTCTTCATCATTCTCCTCATGTAGGGACCTCACGGCAGGTCGGGCTTGCCTGGATTACCTGGAGCTGATGGTCCTCCTGTGAGTATTCTTATTTTCCATGTACTCACAGTAAGAGTTTAACAAACACAGAAATAGCACCACTTTGCTCACAGAGGTTGCCACACTGAGTATATATGTAAAATGGTTGAAGTAAACATGGTTGTAAACCTTGTATGCTATCTAAACATTGTATGTGATATTATTTACTGGCAAACAGCTGGTCATCGGATCATAGTTCACAAGCCGGTCAATGGGGGAAAGGTCTGCAATGCAGACTGATTTTATGACTGAAAAGCCAAAAGCAGTCGGAACATGGGGATATTTTCTTGTTTTTGTGAGAACCCTGGCAGCATGGCTTTGTACGAGCTGGGTATTTGAAGCAGGCCACTGCGTTTGGAATTACAATGATCCCATCGGGGGTAAACAAAGGGCTGCAGTATCCTTGAATTACAGAAATCTGAACCATGCTCTGAGCTGTCTTTGGTATGTCATGAGAATTCAAGAAAATAAAAGTTAGTCGGAATTAAAAATGGGTAAGTTAGTGATGGATGGACAGAGATATCTGAGTGTCTCCAACATAACTGTGAAATAGAATATTTTAGTTAAACCAATGACATGGTTTTTAATATAGGTGCAGAGGTTCAGGAGGCAGACAGCCCTCAGGTACCCTCAGGCCCCTCCGACTGGAAGTGCCAGGTGTTTGCAGCCATCCATATATACTGCACATCTATGTGCGTTTGAAGCTTATCAGCTGCTTCATCACTCAACACCGGCCACCTCACAAACTGCCACAGAGAAAGTCCAGTTTCCTTTTCTTCACTGACAAACATGGCATCACATAGCCTCCGACAGTGCCCTGATACCTGAGAAGAAACTGACCTGTCTCTCACTCAAAGCATTATGGGAAATCTTGTCTTGTTGATGGACTTGATAGAATATTTAAGATTCTGACCATGCTTGCTCTATATGATTTATCTCAGCTGAATGCAGATATTACTACATTTGAATGCTGCACTGGTTGTTCGCAAAGATGCTTCTGCATCATGAACTGTTTCACATTTGTTTGCATCATTAAAGTTCAGTGTAAAGCTTCTCTTGCAGCAGCCTGCCTAAAACTCCGTGTGACTTGTTATTTTTACAGGGTCATCCTGGTAAGGAGGGGCCAGCTGGTGAGAAAGGAGCACAGGTAAGTGCATTAAACTGCAGGGTACAGCTGAAGGTTCTCAACTCTCTCAAGTATCTTTTTTCTTTGCTTTATATTTTTTATAAGTAAACATGATGTTTTAAATAAGTGATTGCATGAGGATAATTCATAAATAATTCACAAAATGCAACTAATCTCCCTCCAAAGAAAAAATGTTTTGATAAATCCAATTACTTGTATAACTATTCATATTCAGAATAATAAATAACATTTTCATTGCCATTTGTCCGTAAATGTAAATCATAATTGAGTTGAAAAGAACAACATCCCTACAAGTAAAGAGCATCCCTCACATCTACATTATCTGAACTAAATTAAATCTGCATCTATATTCTGATCATTTATTTCTTCTCTCCAGGGTCCACATGGTCCACAGGGTCCAATCGGTTATCCTGGCCCTCGTGGTGTGAAGGTACAATTAAGATTTGATTAACAATGTGACCCTTTGTGGATGTTCTGTTTTTTTCTGAGTAGTCTTTTGTATGGTTGTAATGTTTCTTTTTCAACAGGGAGCTGATGGTGTACGTGGTCTCAAGGGTGGAAAGGGAGAGAAGGTAAAGCCATCATGTCTTAATTTAGTCAATGAAGTTAATGAACCAAAGGAAGCCATGGATTGCGTGTAAATTAGTGCCTTTGCAAATTAAAAGAAGCTAGTTGACTGAGAGTTCTGCAGTTGTCAACAGGCTCTTTCAGCTCTTTGATAAAGTTGAATAAGCAGACTAACTCCAAAGGGTTCATTCATGTAATGGTGGTTAAAAAGTTATAGTTGACCCCTGTAAAAAAGGCAAGGTAAAATAAAGTTTGGGTACATTAGCAGTATATTCATGTCTCAGCTGTTCTTTCTGTTGTTGTGGCCACTACTTGCACTCCCAACTTTGTTTTGAACCCTTTGAGCTGGGGAGAGTGGCTGAAAGCCCCATGCCGAGGTCAGTCGATAGTAATCTTCAGTGGAGACAGCAAGTTTCTTTGCGTGACCCTCAATCAGTTTTTGAAGTTTGTAAAGCTGCAATGATCAGGACTTCAAACAACACCACGATCCATCTTGAGCGCTTTTGAAGTGTTTGTGTGTATGTGTGTGTGTGTGTGTCACCATGTAGAGTTTAATCCAAGCTATTCCAAGCTACCTATTAATATGCAGGGTGTCATGTAAGATCTAAACAGTTATGCGGCTGTTTAAAATCAATTATCTGACTGAGGGGTGTTGTTCTGACTGCAGTGACAGGTATTCATATCGGTTTTTACTGAATTATTTATAGCAAGAGGTTCAAAAGCCAAAACCTTGAGGAGAAAGAGGTTGTTATGAATAAAGGATGCGCTTTACCTCAGGTGTCTGTGTGTGTGTGTGTGTGTGTGCATGTGTGTACAGTCTTTGTGAAGCGAGCTGCTGGAAGCAGACATGCTTCGTGCTGCATTATGCATAAGATAGGGTCTAAAACATGGACAGGTGACAGACTAGAAACACAACATGTCACAGAAAAAAAAAGATTTGGCTGAACCTGTACAGTGGCCTGCAGCATCTGTTTGATTTTGTTTGTCAGAGCTACAATTCTTTTTGTTTTACTTTAAAATGATTTAGCATTTCACACAATTTGATCTATTTAGTTACATCAGTATGGTACAAATTCTATCCTAAGCCTTAAATGCTGATCATCTTAATTTATTACAACACAACTCATGGAACCACAGCTAAATAGATGGTCCTTGCACATGCTATTTTACTGTCTGACCAGCAGGGGACAGCATCGGTCCTGTGATCCACAGAGGAACCTCATAAAGCTGGATTTTTAACAGATGCTCAACAAACACATCAAAAGATGTTATAATGTCTGTTTACCCATGTGAGGAAGATAATTAAATTAACAAATTATCTGAAACAACACAGGAATGAAATATGCAAATGTGTCAACCTCTTCTTTTTCTGATTTTAGGGCGAGGACGGTTTCCCAGGTTTCAAGGGAGACATGGGAATCAAAGGAGACCGGGTGAGGAGCTTGGGTGAAATAACATCAGCAGTCTCATGAATATGGATGTAAAGAGTGACGTCAACTTTTCTTTCCCTATCTGTGCTATAGGGTGAGGTTGGCATGATTGGGTCCCGTGGAGAGGACGGTCCTGAGGGTCCTAAAGGTCGAGCTGGACCCAATGGAGAAGCAGGGCCCATTGGTTCTGCCGGAGAAAAGGTTATATATTTGTTTGTGTAATTGTGTTTTCATTTTGTTGTTCATAAAAATTTTGTTGTCAATCAAAATTGTGAATTTGCAAAATTTGTTTTTAGAATATAGGTTCTACCATAACAGTGCAGTCATCTTATTGGCTGCTGAATAGAGACTGCTTCAGAATTAAAATGAAGTGTTTAGGGTATATTCTGATTGCTCAGAGATTACATCTCATTTCTGGCACGTGTGAATACACGGCAGAACAATTTCTTTCTACATACACATCTGAGATTTACTGCACAGCATCTTTAATCGATCACCTGCCCTCCTGGGGATGTAATAAATGTCAGAACCACCAACAGAGTCCATCTCAGAAGGGGTTTCTAAGAAAATTGATTCTTCTTCTGCTTGACTTTTTAACCTTCACTGAGTATACAGTAATTGCTGCCGAAGAGGAAGACCTGATGTTATCCGCTCGAAAAGGAGCCACAGAGAAACTGTATTGCTGATCTGGACTAGGATTATCATTGACCCTCCTCTTTCCTACCTTATGTTTATTAGCTTTAGTTGGAGTCTATACTTTGTATTTTTCCAGGTATCGTAACCTCGTAATTCTGACATACCCCCATGAGCTGTCATAGCTAAAAGCAGGCAGTGGCTAATACAGATTAAATAGTAATACTTCTGTTTTCGCTCTTTGCTGCAAACCTCAATATTCATCGGGGTTGCAGCAGCTGGATTTGTGTAGAAAAGTTCAACACTTCTGAGGCACATTAGAAGAAAATACAATGCAAAATAGATTAATTTTGAGCATGGACAATCAGTTGCATTACATCTTCTATCACTATGATCAAGAATAAATTTAGTCAATTGCAGTTGTCCAGTACCAGTACAGCCCAGGATATGTATTGCACAGGACCTGACAACTTTTTTTTATCAGTCTAGATATTTTTTTGAGGGAAAAGGGAATCTCGCAAAACTACTGTGTTAACATGTGCTGTTTGTGTTTCTCAGGGTAAGCTTGGTGTCCCAGGATTACCAGGTTATCCAGGAAGACAAGGACCAAAGGTGAGGAAACCTACATCAGTTTTCATTTATTACTAGACATAACAGACAAACATTATCTTACTGGAAAGTGTAATAATTGTGTGTAAATGGCTTTTACCTACAATGGATTGTACTGTATATAGGTTTAAGTAAAATCTGCACAGAGGGGGAAAAACACATTGATTAATCAAGATACTGTGGTACCAATAGTTGGTTATTTTATAATTTTATAATTTTTCTCTCAGGTCATTTAAAATAAACTCCTACTCTCAAAAGACAATGACATTAAACATTAGGTACGGCCTTGTTTTAACCCTGTTTGGCTAAAGAGAAAACAACACCTTATCTATCTGTTTACAGCAGCCCTGAGCCAAGCGTTGTTTTAAAAACCTTCTGTGTGTGTGTGTGAGAAAGAGAGAGATATTGCCTCGTTTGACAAACTTGTCAAACATTTGTAGAGATATCAGATCAGGAAATGTTTGGGAAGTTGATGTATTGTCTTTGGAGGGCAGGAAATATTATTTCAAGGAAACTGTTGAATTTGGTTTTAGATGACAAAGCTTGTTCTAAATTCAAAGGGATTTTACATTGGGTTGAATGTATGAAAGTAAGTGGAGATGACATCCATCTGTTCAACAATAGTGCAGATAAATACAGGAAGAACGCTCATTATCATGCATGCTGGGACCCACCCAGCCTCTCTCTTGGTTTTCTCATTTCCCTCCATATCTCCCTCTCTTATTGACAGGGCTCGAGCGGCTTCCCTGGTTTCCCTGGAGCCAACGGAGAGAAAGGAGCCAGGGTAAGTAAACACGCACACCCACACACACCCGCACACACACACACACACACACACACTGTATTACCATGAGGAACAAAACGAAAGACATGGACACAATCATGCCTCCGTGTCCTGATTTCTAGGCTTGGAGAAATCAGTATTGAGAAATGATTCAAGATACAGGTTTGACTTAAATTACTAGTTATTGGCAACTAAGTACATCAGAGCAGTAATGTACACTTTGAAGAACATTTGCTCTCTCAGAATGAATCACTGTGAAATACATTTTTCCTTATCAAATTCTGTCCGGTGTCGACTCAGAGCCAGAAAACCATTTTGCAGTGATTGTAGAAAAATTGTCACTGTATACATTCGCCGTCTGTTTCTGCTGCTGTCGTCAGCCAAAGAGTGGAAACATTACTTCCATTCAAAGAGTGCTTATCGAAGATGTGAAGACAACTCAGAGACTTTTTATTGTCATTAAGAAATTTGCACGAGTTTGTGAGAGTGCCTGAATGTATTTCCCCTTTTCTGAATCCAACAGGGTGTTGCAGGTAAAGCTGGTCCAAGAGGACAAAGAGGTCCAACGGTATGTACTGCTGCTGCCTTGATTATATTATAAATGAAGACATAAATACTCACAGTGTTCTTTATATAACACTTTTGAAATGTTTTCTTTTATTATCTTCTCTGTAGGGTCCTCGCGGTGGACGAGGAGCCAGGGGCCCAACAGGAAAACCAGGTCCCAAGGTATAAATACTAAACTCAGTAACAGGCAACTGTCACACTGATTTCAGGCATAGAAAACTATAATTTAAAATTATGACGTATGTCTGAACTTCCACCCAGGCTCTCTCCAAATATGCATTGTGTAAAATTGAAGATAAATATACACTCATGATGTATTCTTGTGTGTTTCAGGGCACATCAGGCAATGATGGTCCTCCAGGCCCGCCCGGTGAGAGAGTAAGTCCATGTTAACACACAGTGGACACAAACAAGCATTATAAAACACTGTTTTAGTTCTCACTGTAAAAACGCTAACACACTTCATCTCAACTATGAAGATGATTCTGTTCAATCTCTGAGCTTTTATCTGGTCAAATCCTCCAGGCTTTAAGATAATGAGAGTTCTGAATGGTCAATAAGAAACATGTTTTAGCTGTCAGAGGTTTTTAGGAGGAAAACTTTTGCTTAAATTTCATGTTCCCCTCTTCATCTAACAGAGAGCTGTTCTTTCCCTTCAGCCTCAGTCCTCGGAGTTTTAATTAAGTACATTTCTCATCCGCAGCATTCTGAACTGATGATCAAACAAAAGACAAAGGAAAATTGTCAGGATGATTTCATCGCAGTGTGGAAGCCCTGTGTGGCGAACTCTGTGGCAAAATTAACAATCTGCAGTTTCTTTGCAGTCATAGCCTTCCAGCGGTGCCAAGCTTATTTAATACCCGTTGCATTTCTAGTTGAGTTTTCGAGCAATTACATTTTTTTTTTTGCTTGAAAACGAATAATATTCAAGAAAATCCAAGGAAGACATGAAACAAAACAGGCAGCTGCAGCGTGAGCTCAGTTTGTGTGAACGCTACACACAGAGGGGCAGATTTTATTATGACTCTGACAGAGCTCGACAGGGAGTCTGTCAGAAAACATCTGTCTATTGGATAAAATACATAACAGGGATAAAAGCATGTAAGCAAACACTGTACAGGCACCTAATGCTTTCTGTATTGGTCTCACAGCCAAGTTCAGAGATTACTGAGGGCAAGGTGACTCCATTTAATAAGGGTAACCACTCATTTGGGGCCTTAGGCTAAAACTACAATATTTTGTTTCTGGTTCTTACTCAACATCCGTCAACCTGATTTTTTGCTCTCTGATTCAAATTCCTTCTGATCACGTTTGTAATTGTCTAAAACTCCAAAGTCACACATTTTTAAGGTGAGGAATTAACATGACTGATATACAGTATGTATTTTTTTATTATTATTAACAATGTTGTATGTTTGGATACAATGAAACATTCAAAGGGAATACTTTCTGGTGATTTGAAGGAAACTGACCTTTATCTCACAGAGCAGATTATTTGCTTACCAAATACTGAATTTTCAAAAAATATCACCCTAAGATTAAATCAAATTGAACTAATAAAAATACAGAGAGAACCTATGATTCCACAATTTACTCTGCAGTGGATGAAACCTTTTCTTTGATGCATCGTGCCACTCCAGTGTGCTCCCTGTAATGACTTTCGGTTAGGAGCATCGACTCTGTGGGATGATGAACTGTGACTCGTTCACCCTTCTAATTCTGGTTCATTTTCTGCACAGAATAACTTTCATTTTCTCTTCTGGAAAAAAGTCTCACAGCCACAGATGTCCATGCAGCTTCTTATCATTTGTGTCATTTTTTCCCCTCACGCATCTCTCATCTATCTGTCTGTGCTGATTGCAGGGACCTCAAGGACCTCAGGGACCCGTGGGCTTCCCTGGACCAAAGGGCCCCCCTGTGAGTATTTCCACCAAAAATAAGCCATAAAATTATGCCATTGGAAGCACAATGTCTGCACTCTCACTTCCTTTATTTTATTAATAGCAAATTAGGCCAATATGCAAACCTTAGAAGTCACAATTGATTCAATCTGAGGAGTTCATCGGGTGCAGTAATATATAGAAATATCCATAAATCTGTGCAAGGATCATTAACTGTTATTGAAGCAGAACCCATTTTCTCACTCTCCAATTGCGGCGGTGGACAAGTGGTAATTTCCACCTATTGATTCAAGTTTAGATTCATAGCTGGCTCTTAGTCTTCAACCAGTGATCTAGGTCTTAAAAAAAGAGCCTGTTATTTTTCCATTAGTGTTCCGCTAGTCTAACTATAATTATGTTTGTACTGCATATTGCACCCAAAGCCTTTGCACGAAATTGCAACAATAAAATCTCATTGTTCAGAAAAAGAAACCTTTCGTCCAGCACCAGGGCCAATTTTGATATGCCATCGTGTGATGATAGTGATTGTACTGGGCTGCATGTTAAAAGTGACTTTTAATTTTTACACAACAGGGACCAGCTGGAAAAGATGGGCTGCCCGGACACCCAGGCCAGAGAGGAGAAACGGTGGGTGTCCTGCCTCTGCCTCTAACATCCCACCAAGTCTGGAAACACAGAACCCTACATCAACAGAGAACTCATTGTCTCTCCACTTTTCACTCTCAGACAGATCCTTTATATTGTCACAGCAGTTACAAATATAGGAAGGTATCCACTCAAAAAATGATGTTTAATAATGAAGCATGATAAATTATGAAGCACTAAGGAGATTATTAACAGTGCTACATTTGTGAACATTCTCATTCACACACATGAACACACCTCTCTGACGAAGCTGGCGAGACATTTTTTTCTGCAACAAGGTCAAAGCAACACCTCCTTCTCTAAAATATCTGAGGAATATTTGTTTTGAGCATGGAGGATTTTTTTTCAAGAGGCAAGAGAAATGCCTGCGCTAAATCTGCTCAGACTGATGCGTAAACACTGTATACAAAAGACACAAAATTCATCAACAACAAAATAAAAAACAAAGCAGGGTTTGGTTTGATCATACCTAGTGGCAATCTCCTGCTCTCCAATTCGATTCCCCCTCACTTGGTATGCATCGGTGCATCCTGGTTTGATGAGGCTCAGAGGGAAATAAATTCCACTAAAAGCTTGACAGATCATCGCCTCTATCATTAAAGCTTGCCTTACCGCTTGCCTCTTTCCTATAGATAATGTTATACACCACACACACGAGTGCTTCCCTCCCTCTGCTGTTGTACAAGTAACAACGGAAGCGTCTTCATTAACGTGTTTATGGCTGTAGATTTATGGTCTGATGAGCAGCCTTCACAAGCATGTAATATGAGAATTGATCACGGCAGTGAAGTCGCTCAAAGCCTTGGCAACACACATTGCACAGTGCAGATAAAGATTTGAGGTTCTGTCTCTGAGTCAGGGTCGATGCCGTAACTGAACAGCTCGAGGGTTGCACCAACATAAATCACAACATGCCCTGATCAATAAGCTTGGAATCGGCTGTTGGATAACGAGTCACAAATAAAATGACGTTGACCAAGGTATTCATTGAACCTGGAGACTCTTGCTGCATTGACTCAGTGAATTTCTGAGCTTTATGCTGGGTTCATATTTGGTGGATACATTGGATGGATACTGTAATTGAAAAAAGACCCAAAAAATTGTTCCTCTCCCAACATACCCACTGAAAACACTGTCATGCAAATCAGTAAAGTTGTAGCAGAAAACATTTATTGTTCATCTTCTGTGTTTCCCCCCTGAAGAACCTTGTGCCAACTCTTTAGGGAGGATTATTTAAAAAAAATTATTATTTTATTATGGGGATTCTGCAGGATTCAGTGTGTCACCTCTCTGATTCAGCAGTGATTAAATCTAGGTTCGCAGTGGCACAACCATAACACCGCTGGCTCTCGAGGTTGTGGCTTATGAGGCAGCTAGCAGACGGCTAATTACACATTCACATGCTCATTCTGAGCATCATTATCATCTCAGGAGTGAGGTATCTGGATACTAGACTTTTTGCTCAGGGTTGTTTTTGTCTCATTAACACTATGATTAAAGGAATCTTGTGGGATGTTTCATGTTCTCCTCCCTTGTCAGGTACAGTAAACAAGATGAATATGCATCAACATTGATTCCACCTTTTAAGTTTCCTATTTCTTTCAGCAAGTTTCTAATGATTGCAGTTTTTAGATAGTGAACACCTACAGTACCTGCAGCTGTTTATTACCCAGCACGGAAATATAACAGGTTCTGTCCTTGATTTGAGAACATAACCTGAAAAAGCCTCTTGATCCTACACAAGGAAACACACACAACCTAAATCCCTGCTTATCGGCTGAAACAAATCCCAGAAGAATCAATATCGCTTCTTTATTTTTGGCTTTATTAGATACACTCTGTGTTTGTGTTGTTGTAAACTCTATCAATGACACTTTGCCATCTTTCTTTCAGGGTTTCCAAGGCAAAACTGGTCCACCAGGCCCAGGGGGTGTTGTTGGACCCCAGGTAATATTCCATTTTAATAAGAAGGATTTCTTGACAATTTTGTGTATGATTCATAGGATGTAGTTATGTTAAGCTCTAAATAATGATATCCTAACAGGGACCCACTGGAGAGACCGGTCCTGTTGGAGAAAGAGGCCACCCTGGACCCCCAGGTCCACCAGGAGAGCAGGGTCTTCCAGGTGGTGCTGGCAAGGAGGGAGCAAAGGTAGAAAAAACAATTACGTTTTAGGTCTTATATCTCATTTTCTGTACGGATGAACAGTACTTACCACAACATACTATGTTCTCTCTCCTAACAGATACACATCGTAATTTGTTGAGTACATAATATAAATACATAATACGTTGAGTAAGCTACACAGACGAGAGAGAGCCAGGGAAGTTGATATAGAGATCTACAGAAAAAAGACAGGATAGAAAAGCTACTTATGCAGCCGCAATTATTGTAGATGATTTGATTTAGCAGAAGTAGTCTGCTGCATTCACAAGCAGTTATGTTTCCTGAGGGCATGCAAAGCTCGGTAGACTACTGGATTGCTTAAATAAAACTGGGAGAAAGCAGAAATAAATCTATAGCAATGAATTCACCCAGTCTCACCATCACTCTCGGTCTGGCAAGCAACTGTGGAAGATACAGTAGCTGAGATTCAGTGAGCATCTGGCTACATCGCCTCCCCCCTCTCTGGGTCTATATGCCCAGCAATTGAGTGCCCATTAGGAGCAGACAGTAGCCATTTTGTAGAAGTATGGTCTGCTCCAAACCACCACCCTGACTCGCAGGAGCACTCGGCATGCCCCCGCTCTCAATCCCCTCCTTCAGATCCTCATTTTCTCCCCGTCTTCCCCAAGCAGACAGTTTAATCAAGTCCATCGGCTAACTCCAAACCCTCCGCCACTCACAGACCCACTTCCCTCCCCGCTCTGCTCAGGCCCGTGCATCAGTATGCCAGGGACACTTTGTCGAGGCCTTGGCAGCAGAGACCAAATCCTCTTATACCTCTCAAGCCAACTCTTCTGTGCCTCCCTGTTTGCAGATAAAGTCAGCCTGCCAACAGAAAAGAAAAGAGAAACAACTCAGGAGTAACTTTTTGTGAAGTGAAATGTCTTGGTTTTAGAAAACAAAACCAAAAGCGAAATAAAGTTACCTTGCAGCAAAATGTTGGCCTGGTTCCTCTGAGTTTCAGAGTTTAGTCTGGGAGGTGAAGGAAGATGGGGGAGTGTGCCAACAGCTGCAGAAGCATTATTATAACAAACAGACATTCAGAGTCGCCCCTGAAACTTTGTGCATTTGAGCTTTTATTCACACGCCACTGCCTCCAAACACACTCTGTGTGTAAAAAGGCCATCAGCTATCTGCTTCATGTTGTGTCTGATTATATGAATATATAATCAGCGGTGAGGCGTGTGTATTGACTATGGAGACGGCGCTAATGATTCCACAGAAAACGTACATACTTCAAACTAATTGCTGCTAATGGCCCATTAAGATGCATGTCAGCTACAAAACAAGTACACATCTGTTGCTGGTGGGATGTACAAAGCCATTAGTGTGTATAATATTTGCTTGACATATGCTTGCTGTATTACCATTATTATTATTATTTTAGAGCCCTTTCTTGTTCAGTTACCAGCTGTGCATAGTAGTACTTCATGTTAAAAAAATAGATGCTTGAACATGTATACGCATTTCACCAGGGGGCTCAGAAGAGGCAGACAAGAATTAGCTGTCGCATGACACCAAGTCAAGACCAATTTATCATTTCACAAGAAAAAACATCACATTTAAATTGAGTACATAGATGAAAATGTGCAGTATTCGTGTGGACAGTACTTCTGCGTACTTCAGACAGAGATGTAATGAATGTGGAGCCACAGGTTGCTATATATGATGACCAAAGGTAAGAGTTTTACAGCAGTAGATGGTAGATAGTCTGTATTTATAGAAATACAATTATTCCAAACACACCGTATACACTTTGCTGAAGGTGGTTGTGGAATTAAAAGACGCTTTACATACTCTTTATAAGTATTGTGATATTGTTTGATGCCATACTGACCCTTACTTTGTTTGACTGTGTGTTCAGGGAGACCCCGGACCACAGGGATCCACAGGTAAAGACGGTCCCCCTGGCCTTCGAGGCTTCCCCGGAGAGCGAGGTCTACCTGGTGCCACGGTAAGCGCTTCCCTCCACCTGCACGTCTCCATCATTGCTTCCCTTTACGTGGGTCTACTCGTGGAAAATGAGAGAAGTTTGTTACATTAAACATGAACAAGGAACTCTGTAAGAGCCTCTCACTTCATTAAAGACATCAGCCTTGGAATTCGCTCCCAGTAATCAATCCAGTGGAGGAGAAATCTGAAGTGACATCTTACAAATGAAAAGGCGTGCCCCTGCATCGCTCTAATGCCACTCACACCACTCTTTCAACAGCAGCAATGCATCATAGCCCTCTGTTATGGAAGCAGGCAGTTGTTTGAATGTGATTTCTAAAATCCTTCTTGAGTTTAGGTCAAGGGCTTGAATTGTTTTCCATATTTCAGTGCCATTATTTTCAAGGGCCAGCAAAGATATTAGTTTTTCCTTGGTATGCATTATTTACTTAATAAATTATTAAATGGGACATATTAGCAAATAGACTGTGGCGGCTGTACAGTGGGGACAGGTAGTGATGCGTGGAGCCTGGATCCTCAAGGTCAGTCAGACTCTGCAGGGGAACAGAGCCACTGATTGTTTCCTGCTGTTGTAATTTACTCCAGTACACAGCCAGCAGAGACTCATTACCCATGCTGCCATGCACTCTTTTGTGACCCACAAGGGAGCAACACACACATACATACACACACTGTTTGTGTTATTGACAAACCAGAAAGTAACATGCATGAAACCCACTGGACACACAGCTAAATCCAAACCCCAAGTTAGCATGTGCAGGCCAATATCAACACTGGATAAATTCCACAGCCACACAATCACATGTACTCACCACAAAATCCCGCACACCCCAGCTATTGTATCCAAAGAAAGAATTGACGTGTGAAGGGAATGTTAGTGATCATGCATACAGGTTTTTTTTCTTGTTTTATGTTTTATGGCCTCTGATTAATGCTGGTGGTCTCTCTGACAAGGCAATGATCTCTCCAAGGGAAGTGCTTACAGGTGGTGTAGTGACAAAAGGTATACAGGATCGTAGCCTGATGATTGAGCTGTTGAAATGCAGGGCTGCAAAGGCACATATAACATATTTACAGCTCTGTCAAGAAAGTACTCACGTCTTTATTGTCGTTTTTCCTCAGGGCCCTGCTGGTCTGAAGGGAGGAGAGGGGCCCCAGGGTCCACCTGGTCCTGTTGTAAGTACACTGATGCCTCAATTCAAAGCACCTTTGGGAAATTCACAAAAAAATGTCTTTCCTCGATATATTGGATTTTTAGATTTGTGTTATTGCTTTTTGCAGATGCTTGTTCAGCATATGTCCTGTTTTTGTGGCCCCTGCATGTGCCAAGGGACCGAGAACAGTTTACATTTAGGCAGCAAAAAGATTTGAAATAAGAATTTAAATTGCTGTAAGAATTTATTTAGGTCTGCAATTTCCCCCTAAAAAGAAAAAAAACATCTTTATGTTTGCAGGGAGGTCTTTGTCTGTTTCAGGCAACACAACAAACAGAAAGTTATTTATGTGTTTGAGCCTTTATTGCCTGGGGTAAAATTGGATTAGACGTATGCTCTTTTTCTGCTGGTCAGTGTTGCCAACTCCTGAATTTACACTCACTTGCACATTCTTCAGATGTCCAGTGTGTATCCCACTGCAGAAGATAGATTAGGTGTTTTGCTTGAGGACATCACAGCTGTAGCTGCACAGGAAGACAAGTATTGAGATTGCATTTTCAATAGGAATCAGATCTGGAGTAGGGAAATATAAGCAGAGACGATTGAAATCAACATGAGTAAATCAAACAGTAAATTCATTCAGTTTCAACAAGTCAACTAAGTACACGTGTAACACTTATATAAAGTCATTTAGCTATTGTAGTCACGTCGACTGCGGGTAATTTACAATTTTTTATTCATCATTTCATATCATCTTGTCCCACTGCACACAGCGACTCCAAAGCGATGTGCGAGAGTGGCTGGGTATCAACACTGTGCTTCATTGCCTCCTGGCACACAGACTCAAACAAACACACATGCACACACACACAACTGGGAGAAAATCCATATGGTGAGTCACAGTGTCTAGTCATCCCGGGCGCCACTCCAACACATCCCTCATCAATCCCAGGAGGTCGCATCCTGGCATTTAGCACTTCAGATTGCCTCAGGGAGACTGTTCATAAAACATATTGTGTGGTTAGCATGTATCTCAGACTGTCGCTGTCACAACAATTATTTCTTAATCCCTAATCAGAACAGGTGTTTGCTTTATTTCAGTTTGCTTTTGAACCACCTACGTGTTTTGCATGGGACTGAAGTAACAATGTCAACATGTCAGCAACTTAAAAATAAGTTTGCAGGAAAAACATGTCATGTTGTCTATTACCCTGAGCTGTCCATAGTACATTGAACAACAAATATCAAATATGAGTTTATTAATATCAGTTAAAAGGCACAAACTTCTAAAATTCACATTGTGATTAGGATTGCTTTGTGATGTTTCTTTATCATTAGTACAACTACTAATACAGCAAAACTGTATTTGAGACAATGGTCTTTTTAACAGTTTCAAAAAGAAAACTTCATTCCAAACAGGCAGGTTTAGAACAGGTATACTGCACTCTGCTAAATAAAAAATGCAACTGCCTATATTTGTACTTTGGTTCTGGGTCTACAGTTTGCAGGTAAGGTTGTCTCCCCGGAGGAGATAAAAGTAGCGTGCATGCAGGTAAACAGAGAGTTGACTTGGTGCAGCAGATATAAAAAATGCTGTGTCATTCTCCATGTTTCATGAAGGTATTGGTGAATTCTGAGCTCCTGTTTGTGAGTACTGGTACACAAGCGCGAGGGAAACCGGGACGTGTCTTTGCCAGCAGCAGATAATGCTGGCTGCTTTCAAGGATGAACACTGCTTTAATAGAACTTAAAAGCCACCTGTTACTGTGTGTGGCCCCTATAGTTTTTTTTTTTTATTATTATTATTATTTATCTGAAATTGGTTTGTCTCTGTGGGTTGGTCCATTAGTGAAATAACTCAGCTGGCTCTAGCTTTGTCTAATAGTTGTCCAGCATTCAGGTATTATATTTACTGACAGCCTTTCATAACATGAAATATGTGTCATCTCCACAATAAAGACAAACCTCCCTTCTGCCTTTTAAGGATAAAACTTACTCATCTTTTCTGTCTCTGTCTCACTCAGGGTTCTCCTGGTGAGAGAGGCGCTGCTGGCCAAGCTGGTCCCATTGGATTGTCTGGTAGACCTGGCCCTCAGGGTCCCCCAGGTCCTGCTGGTGAGAAGGGAGCACCTGTAAGTATTTACTTTCCTTTGTCCCCTTTCCCTCCTTTGAACTTCACCTCTCCTCTTCATCCTGCTGTTGCTGTGTTCAAAATATAATTTCAACATATGTCGTTGTTGCTCTAGGGTGAGAAAGGGCCTCAAGGTCCGGCTGGTCGTGACGGTGTCCAGGGTCCTGTTGGTCTACCCGGGCCTGCTGGACCTCAGGGTCCACCTGGAGAGGATGGTGACAAGGTCAGTGAACCACACTCAGGATAAGGCAAATGCCCAAACACAGTTCTGGCTGGGAGTTGGTGGTTATAGAAAAAGCAGCAAGTTTTCTGTCTGTAATGTCCTGGGTGACGTGTGCCCATGTCAGATTACATCTTTGTTTCAGCACCACCCATCTTATCCTGTTGTTTCAGTTACTCCTCCATCCCTAGATCTGGATGGTGTGGGACTGAACAATTTTAACAATAAGTCTTCATCCCTATGTTCTCACTCAGACCATCTGTATGGAAATATGTTTCTCTCTTCTCTGAACGGTTTTCTCCTTCATCACCAAATGTGCCAATGCAAAATTTAAAATGTCAAAAGAGATGTAAAAGTAAAATACTGTTGCTCATTTCCTGCAATCATTATGTCCCTTCAGGCTTCTATTCCAAACATATGTCACTGCAATGGTTTGCTATAGCAGCCTGGATGATAAAAAAAACTGAATTTTACATATATTTGCAGATCATGGCTTAAATGAAGGATTTCTATGATTTTACATGAAGCAAAGCTGATCACTGTATGTTTCTCTTTTCTAGGGAGAGGTTGGAGAGCCTGGTCAGAAAGGAAGCAAAGCTGACAAGGGAGAACAGGTGTGTTACGGGACACGGTGCCCATTCATTCAGGTGTTGCAGTAATTAAAGCCACTGATGTGTTGCTTCCACATCTCAAAGTAATGGATGAGTACACTTACTTGTGTGACCATTCTGTAATGTTGTGGAATCAACTTTTATTTCTTGCTATTGTTCAGGGTCCTCCCGGCCCAGCTGGTCTCCAAGGTCCCATTGGCGCCCCAGGTCCTGCTGTAAGTACTCTACGGTCCTGCACTCTAACGGTCCTGCACTGCATGGACGCCCTGACAGAAAGACAGGACAGTGTGCAGTTAACAGGAGACACTGGATAGCTGACATTTCTAATTCATTTTCACTCACTTCTCGAGTAAATGTGTGTTTGTGTTTCCTCAGGGAGCTGATGGAGAGCCTGGTCCCAGAGGTCAACAGGGTATGTTTGGACAGAAAGGAGATGAAGGCTCCAGAGGTTTCCCTGGACCACCTGGTCCCATCGGTCTGCAGGTTAGTGCTGTTCACATGTGTTCCTTAAATCAGACACACTTTTAACATCAATGTGAAACAAGACCACAACAATAATGTCGATGATATATACAAGGAGACCAGCTAATGTTGTATGAACATGTGTTTTTCTGTGGATCAATAAATCAGTTGTTGGGAATGCATCCACTGGCCCCAAAATGAGCACACGTGCCACCATCCCACCATCTGGTTTAGAGGACAGTCAAAGCTCAGGTTTTCTCAACCTTGCTTCAAGTATAATATGAGCATATTGTAACTGGTTTACTGATAGCATGTCTTCTTCTGTGGTGTCATAGCAGTCACAGGGGATGAGAAACTCATCACTAAGATACAGCAATACTGTGTTCTCTGTAAGCCCCAATCCTGGTTTTATCAAGGTAATAATAAAAAGACATTTCCTGTGGAGCTACATGTAGCCGCAAAAATTGACTCATCAGATGAGGAAAAGCACACGGCAGGAAAACATGAATCTAGGACAACAATTCTAAGTCGTTTGATATTCTCAGTATTGTGGTTCATAATCTGTTCTATCATGTTGCCACACATCCGGTTTATGCTGTTGAAGCACAAGACATAGAGCTTACTTAAATTGCTGTAGACCTCAATAAACTAAAAGTAAAGAAGTTATGCATTATATCTGTAATGTGCATTGTATCTGGACCTTGCTTTGCCCTTCAGTGATTAAGTCATCATCTGTTTATTAGTGATCAGCTCCTTAAGCTTAACACTTTAAAAGGTCACTGCAGTGATTGAGTCATTGCTGTGATGAAATTCCATAGAGAACTGCTCATCATACCAAGATGCTATCCTATCTGTGCTCCTTGTTCAGTGGACTTTTAATTGAAAGTAATACACTTCTCACTGCTATTCCATTAACTGCTTGCACTGACCTGCTCTGATAGTCAATTCCTTGTCGAACACATTTACCGCATTGCATAATTAGTAGCCCAGCTAACAATCTCAGACCAGAGGCGACCTTTACACGGATGAGATTTTATCAGTACCGGCAGAATCAGCAAACTATACATAGTTTGTAGCACAGAAAACAGTTGCAAACACAAGCAAGAACACACATTCAGACGTGGCTCGATGCACAAACACCGTAGTCTTCTGCTTTAACCTTCCACCTTCCACTGATGACAAACTGCTCCTGAATCAAGAGCAGATTCACACAGAGGGCAAAGCACACTACAGCAATTCAATCACAGCAATTACCAGGAGAAATGTCAAGGATCATACACACGATTGAGGCCCTGAACACGCTGCTTATTTAACATGCATCAGTGAGCAGGATCTGCTGAATGTCTGCGCCTCGCAGTGAAGATGAAGATGAAGTCACAGACAGCAACAGGGAGAGCAACCGACAAGGCGTGTTGTGCTACATGTTTGCAGAGCAGGATGCAGAATAGATAAATAGCATAATCTCAGCTTCATCTGAGTATTAATACAGAAGATTAAACACGCTGTTGTACATCACAGTGTCCGTCAGGTTAAGTATCTATTGCAGAAAGTCAAATTGTTTCGATGCTGTTCTTTGCAACATTTAACATGTTTGCCAAAAGGTTGTACTTATTGAACTAATAGTGCTAGAGTTGTGTTGTTTATGTACTCTAGAGTAGACGTGCTGATGCCCTTGCTCATCACAGATTCACTAAATAAAGTTAAAGATAAGAAGATAAGACTGCATTTAAAATATAGATTCTGATTATTCATTTATCAGATATGCAATATTTAATATTTCAGTGCTCCACTACAAATTTATTCCAGCAATCAAATCCAATCTCCAATTAGATCTCAAAACAGGAACAGCTGCTGTGAACGCACTTAACAGGAAAAACATACACACAACAAGCTATGGCTTATTCATGCAACAACACCTCGTGCTTGTGCTTGTGCTTAACATGATTATTTTCTTTTTTGATGACTGCTTGTTCGTTTTTCTCATCCTCAGGGTCTTCCTGGACCCCCTGGTGAGAAGGGAGAGAACGGTGATGTCGGCCCCATGGTAAGAGACACATCTGCTTCATGAGCATCCTCTTCTTTTAGTGTAATGCACTTTAAATAACCCATGTCTCTTTTCTGCAGGGCCCTCCTGGTCCCCCTGGTCCCAGAGGTCCTCAGGGTCCCAGTGGAGCTGATGTATGTATGGCTAATTGATTAAACAAATTCACTAATCTTACAAAGACAGTTTCATGTAGGACTGTGATGTAATTATTGCTACATTTAATGGCTTTACCTCACCTACCTTATTTTGAAAACCTTGGATATGATGATTTGTCCTCTACTAGGCAATGACTAACCTCTTTCCTAATTTCATGCCGCAGGGTCCACAAGGTCCTCCAGGCGGCGTGGGTCCCATGGGATCTGTTGGTGAGAAGGTAAGCATTGTTATACAACACTGCGCACAGGGTGTTCTGCCTGCCTAGCAGGATGCCGGGCACTGGGACTGCAATACTGCTGGCCAACCCCATCCCGCTCTCTGTCTCTGTTACCACCTGCACTCTAATCATTCCACACGCTCAGGCATTCTGTCTGAGTTAGTGAGTTGACACGATTAATGTCTGCTTTACAACACTTCTAACCAGATTTGTCCCTTCTACAGCCATTTGGCTGCACCAGAAATAATTAATGCTGTTAAAATGACGGTGAAATATGAAAAATGAAAAGCTACCAACACTTTAAGAGGGCACTTGGAGTTACTGTAACTTTTAACAGCCTTGTAATCAACTATATTTAAAGACTTGGTTCTCTGTTTCTTGTAGTTGATGTGACTTTAAATGCTTCACCTGAATATGGAAGCTCTATGTGTGTGTGTGTGTGAGGTTAATGGCTAATCTGTCCAGACACTGACATTAATCTAATCACAGGGTGAACAAGGTGAGGCTGGAAACCCAGGAACACCCGGAGAGCCTGGAACTGGGGTAAGTAAGCTCTTGTGTCACTCATGTGCAAAGCTAAATATGCTTTACTTTAATTTTGTTTCCATGCTTTGGTGCATCATCCTCGTATATTCTTGGTGTTTGGCATGCAACTCTAGTAGCTGTAGCTGAAAAACATTTTGAAAAGTTATTTCTCTTCACCTCAATGTGCACACCACTAAGGTTAGTAGAATTTATGTTTGCCTCAGTGAGATCACAGGTCGCAGTATCAGCTGCATCAGGTTATCACCATCAAAATAGTTCCTTAATGGAGAGTTTTAGGCAAATATAGAACAAAATCCAATTTGATGAGACAGTGACATGGTGTATTCATCACTGAGAAAGTTCATCACGTTGAGGCTGGTAGTTAATCTCCACTTGGCTTTCCAGCTTTTTACCCTATGTCCACAAGGCCTGCCAAATTAAGTGTCTTCCCAGACTCTTAAGACATAATTACCAGGGGGACGTGACTGGTGCTTGTGTCCTCAGGAACAATGATTGCAGGCACCGTGAAGCAAGTTGGCAGCAACACATCAGACACTTTGCTGAGCCTTTAGCTGTGATTTGGCCTGTTTTGTCAGATCCGCTGAGGCAGATGTAAGCTTCTAGTTTTGTAATTTCACTTATATGTCAGTTAATTAGCGAATGATTAATTAAACAGTTTTATTATTTATCATATCCAGATGCTTGCATTTGTTATTGCCAGAAAGAAATTCACGACACTTTGATGAGCTTTATGTATTTTGTTCCCAAACTTTCACTAAGCACTCATCGCTCATGGCTTGATAAGCACTGCGGCCTCATTTATCATTATTGAGGTGCAACAGTAGATTATAGAGGGTGGTCGAGTGCCAGCAGAGCCTGATTACAGACATTTACCAAGCACCCAGCTTGTTCCCTGTCAAACCGGTGGTGTCAGTGACATGTCTAATGTCAGAATGCCATTTAGTTCCCATGTAGCACGGCTGGGTTTGTGCTACATTAACATTTAGTTTTGGAACAAACCTAATTAAGAGAATAAATGAGTGGAATCATAATTACTTTGAACTTTTTTGGCTTAATTGAGGTAAATTATGGCTGTTATATTAAAATTGCGTTATAACATTTAAAGCCATACAAAGGATGTTCCAACACTGGAATTAGTAAAAAAAGCTGCCACTGTTGCCAAAGGACATCATTCATCTTTTGTTTTTATCCCCTAATCTGCTCATTTCTGAGGCTGCCCTCTGTGGTACTTGTGTAATAAATATAACTCCGTTCACCACAGGGACCCAAAGGTGAGAGAGGAGAGAAAGGAGAGGCGGGCCCCCCTGGAGCAGCTGGACCCGCTGGTGCCAAAGGACCCCCAGGAGACGACGGTCCAAAGGGCAACCCCGTAAGTCTGAGATTTTCAGTAACACAAACTAAAACGTACAGCTCTAAAGGAGATTTCACCCTCTCCCACACACCCTGGAGGCAGGCAGCATCCTTATCTCAGAACATATTTGAGGGCTAAAAGGCCTTTTTATTGCTGGAGATTATATTTATGCCTGCATGGTAATGGAATGCAATGGAGCCTTTTCTCATGGATTTGCAACATCATCATTAAGTCTATCAAATTGCCCTCAGTGGCTGTTACCAGGTACACCAGGACTAAATCACTGTCTAAATTACTAACCATGCTCTTAATGCCTGGACCCAGGGAGATTAATTCTTGGCAGCAATGCTTTGCATTTCTTTTTTCTTCACTCATGCATCTCATTTCTCTTAAAGGGTCCTGTTGGATTCCCTGGAGACCCTGGCCCTCCTGGAGAGCCAGGAGTTGCTGTAAGTAAATCTTTTAGCAAATGTTACCCCATAAAATACCCACTTACAATAAATTGTGTAGGTCTTCTGTATCGGATCCATAAAATAAACAAGTCATTTTCTAGTGTCATAGTTTAAGGGGCACATCTGTCTGTTGCAGGGCACTGATGGAGAACCAGGAGAGAAGGGAGAGGATGGGGAATCTGGTCAGCCGGTAAGTTGTAATTTTTATGTGACTAGAGTGAACAAATGATTAAACGAGAGTATGTCAGATACTTCTCACACTTTATTTTAGGGATCATTACAAAGAAACGAAATAAACAGTAATATAATTATTCTGATAATCTTTCTGTTAGAATGGGTATGAATATATTTTTTTTATTTTAAAAAGCAGTCATCCACAACGAGTTTCCCTGCAATAAAAGCTGTAATTATATTTAGTGAGTAAATAATTTACAATCCCGCATTTTATTTTATGATATTTACCCCTTTCTCCTGGGTGTGAAGTAAATGGACTTTTACTATTTGCTTTGCAGAATCATTAAGTATAATTAGAAATAATAGTGAGATGGTAATGTGCTGAGCCTGTGAAAAGTGCAGAGAATCACAACTCCCCAACATCGAAAAGATTAGCAACTGCTTGAGTAGAATCTAATGTGGATCAGAATAAGGGATTCACATTAACATTAATGCATTTAAATGAGCTAAAGAAAACCAGAAAATCTAATGTTTACCCCATGAATGATGCATATTTGTGTTGTTGCTTGTGAACTCTGATTGCAGGCTAGAACTCTAAAATGGAAAATAGTATTCAGAAGGAAAATTAACATATTGATCATTTGTGTTTCATTCATTTTTTTTCGACAAAAAATATATATACTGTGTTTATTCACTACATACAACCATGTTGCCTTTTTAATTTTAAATTTTTAACTTTTTAGCTCAGAGATAATTGTATGACAGTGTCTTTGGGAGCACAGCTATTTCAGGCAGTACAGCATCTTATCCATCTTTGGGTTTGAGCTGAACTCTTTCAGGCTATTCCGGGGCTGAATACTCCCTAAATGTCACTTGGATTTTTGTTTGTTTGTTTTAATGATACATCTTGCTTGTTCTTGTTTTTAGGGACCTCCAGGTCCATCAGGTGAAGCTGGCCCACCTGGACCCCCGGGCAAGAGAGTAAGCATCAAATTCTATTTTATTTCATTATTTATCTGCATCGCCTTTTGCTTTCCAGAACTGCCTAGTCTGAGTTGGCATTTTATCATTTGAAGTTGTTTGTTTTGACATGAACTCCCTTTCGGACCAAAGCTTTTGTCATGTTGAAACCACTGGATAAGTTCACGTGAAATGTCGTTGCACTATTTTAAAAATAAATGTCTGTCATTTGGCATTGGACATTGAGGACTCAGCCAGTGGACCAGTATTCCACATCACAGCTGCTCCTCGTCAACAACTCAAGTTGGCCAGTAAAGCAGGAGATTCATTTTTGTTAAAAACAGAGTGGGGCAAACAAAGTGGAGATTTAACGGGTCAAGACGAAGAAAAGCAAGAAAAAGTCAAGAAAAGAAAAGTCTCAATGCCGACCAAGAGATGAATTTCAGGATGCAAAAAAAATCATTAATCTGTTTCCTCACCTGGCTTTACCAAAAACTAGCTGGAAGAAAAGGGAGCCTGGGGTTCCAAACTCATTTGTGTCCTCAGCAGTAGGGAGAGAGAAATAGCTCATCTGACACGCTATTGATCCATGGCTTTTTGACTGACAGCTGCAGCACGATGCATAACATGGACGTGTTTTCGTGTCGAGAACAGCTGGCTTGAGGAGTGACTAACAAAATATTGCCAAGGCACAATAATCCAGCAATGATAACACCAACTTGCAAGCAGGCACTGATTATCAGTCCCAAAAGAAGTTGATCAACATTTGTCCAGATTGTCCCACTAAAATAATGGATGCTTTCTTGGTTCAAACTGCTGCTGCCCACCAAGTATCATGGAATCCTGCTGGCAAACAAACATAACAACCCAATGGTTACAGTCAGTCAGCCATTAATTCTATTTTAACAAACTTATTACAAGTGTTAAAACGGGACAAAAAACTTTTAGCAAATTAAAAGCTGATGTGTCTTTGATGTGTCTTCGCCGCACAGTTGATCATCACTGAGACACAGTGACACGGAGATATCAAAGCAGCTGCTCTTTTTTAATGCCTATCTGAGATGAAACATTAACATTTCTCCAATATGATATGAAAGCTCGATCCACATAAAGACAAGCAGCTATTCTCCTGAATTTCAAAGAAAATATGAAGTGAGCAGCTGTGTTTCCAGGGACGACTCGGCAGCATGGTCTAATGGGAGGAGAATATGTCATGCATTTTGAAACCATGATTTGTCGCTCTTCTAATGAATTTTGCATTCGGAGCATTTAGCACGGTATCAGCATATGTTCCAGCTAAATGGCCTCGGGATTATGGTTAGGAAAAGGGCTATTTTATCACTTGCTCTTAACCCATTTAGGAAAAAATGAGACCATTATAATCTGCCGCAAGTTGCTTCTGTGAATACATAATCACTCGGTTTGGATGTTTAGGACCGGTCGCGATGTGTGTCCCCTCAGTATTTTTTTAAAATGAGTCTAGTCCTCAATTCTCACTTGCTCACGTCTTGATTCTCAACCAATCAATTCTTAGCATGGAAGCAGATTTATTTTCCTCCAATTTGATATATACCATGATACTGGAAATGTATTCAACCTTGCTCCTTTAATAACGGGAATATTCATACAGCTATAATATGAACCATAGTTATCTTACCACAGTAACTGGGGCAGTTTCATGTAATTAAGAGCAATAATAAACAGCATCTCATACTGTTGATGCTGCAGAGCCAACAGAAAGAGGTCTGGCAGCCTCTGAAATAGAAAATCAGATAAACAGGTTGCATTCTGCGCACTGCTGCTCTTCATCAAGCCGTGGTGATGAGAAGAAAACACCTGCCCCACTAGCTGCTGTATATTGTGCTGCAATTGTGCTGATCAAGAGGCTGCATTTTCACCACCTGTAAGAGGCACGGATCAGGAGAAGATGAAAGCTCAAAGACAGAAGGTGTGCTCACATTAGGGGCTCTCAGTCAGCAGCACACTGGCTGGAGGATCACAAGTGGAGTTTTGGATGGAGAGTGGGTTTGAACAGGGACAAGCAGAGCTGGAGTTGAAAGAAACCATTGTTGGCCTGAAAGATCCTGACCAAAGAGAAAAGATGACCTGCCAGCTCAGGGTGTGACTGATGAAGGCTGAGGGTCTTGTGTGTGTGGTTGTATGTTTTCGTTGCCAGACAGAGTTTCGTTCTCGTCATTCACATAGATCTTGACATAAGTGAAGTCATACAAGCTCAAGGACAATGGATTATCTTTCTCTCTCAAAGACAGCACTCACCATGTGTTTATCTGACAAGACAACTGTTCAGACTGAAATCTTTACACTAAACTGAATTGCAAGGCCTGTATGAAACAAAACAACATGCAAACAAATCCATAATGAATAGATCTCTGCTGGTTTACATCCTGGGGCTCTTTGCTGAAAAAGGTCAAGAGGAACAGTCACTCGTACAGTTGATTTGATGCTCAGTGTCCTGTCATTCTCCTCAGGGACCTCCAGGAACTGCAGGAGCAGAGGGCAGGCAAGGAGAGAAGGGCGCTAAGGTAACACAGTCAATTTCATCCTTTGCACAGTTTAAGGCTGCAGCTCCCTCTGCTGCCCCCACCACCCACACCCTCACATTGTCACCCCTCTTTAATTAAAAGCACAAAAAAAACCCCTCAAAAGTCATTTCTCTTCCACCTTAGATTAAATGGAAATTTATGGACGCTGCCTATTTGAGTAAAATGAAGATTCATTTGTTTCATGCTTTGTGGTGTGGCTTAATTTCAAGGCCAACAAAAAGGAGATGACGCTCTTTATGTTAAGGCCTGGGTTCGTCAGAATGACTGTGCAATTCTATTTGAGTGGGAATGAGAGCACAGGGAAATGTTCTCCATAGTTCTCTTATTTTACACAAATGTACAGGTTTCTTCAGTTTTTAAAACGATGCATTTTTTTTCCACAGGTAAAATCAATTCAGCCGATTAATTTCAACATTATAATGAGCAGCTATAAGGCAAAATGGCGGATGGCATTTAGACCTGGAGACACATTGCACCTCAAACGTGACAGTCATCTTTCAGAGATCTCGCTGGTCTGTGTGGATGTTTTTCAGATTACAGCCGGTCAGCCCTGGCTCACTGTTCTTCTAATGTGGATGAGCAAGAACTCTTTGTCTCATTTGGTTCTTGTTTGCTTGTCCCCATTTACTTGATCTGCATACAGCAAACTGCCTCAGCATAAATTAAAGCTAAGAGCAGCCGCTGCTGAATTCTGATAAAAATAGTCAGAGCTGCCGAGAGGCTCTAAAGCTCTGCAGATTCCAGAAGTTGGAACTGATGTTTAATTCTGTGCAGTTACCAAACAATACAAATTATTATTATTTACAGCAGGTTTGAATGTCACCTGCGAAGATCTTTTTAAGTTTTTAATCCTTTTTAACCAAAGGTTTTGTTGAAGACATTCAAAACTTCAGGGATGTCTCACAATGTTCTCCATTATCATTGTTTCCTGCCACAATGACAGACATGAATAGTAAAATATCAACATCTTTAATTCAACGTTAATCCCATACATATACCACTTTTTAAATGACAGATTCAACACCATTAGACTCCTAGCATTTTGTTTTGCCGTTATCACATTGTCATGACACTTGTATGTCCACATCCAGGGCGAGGCTGGTTCAGAGGGTCCAGCAGGTAAAACGGGACCAGTTGGGCCCCAGGGACCTTCAGGAAAGCCTGGCCCAGAGGGTCTACGTGGAATCCCCGGTCCTGTTGTAAGTGTGATCACCATCTTAAATGCTACATATACACTGAGCTGCACTCTCACACACACACGTAGACTGGAGCACACACAGCGTGTGCACACACTAAGGACCCGCTAAGGCATGATGATGGACTTCATGGAATAATCAATACTCCCATTTGGCTTATAATTTAGTTTCACTTGTTTATTCCAGCACACTTTTTTCCCCACTTTGGGCTATTAATCATTGTGCAGAGCACAGAAAATCAATGGGAAGCTGGAGAAAATACAGCAGGCTATAATGCTCATTACAATTGAACGGCTCTTTACAGGGTGAACAAGGACTACCCGGCTCCCCAGGACAAGATGGCCCACCTGGTCCTATGGTTAGTACGCATAATCTCTCTCTCTAAGTATTTATCTATCCAACTCAAATTGATTCCCTCTCCCAGTTTTTAGTTCAAACGTCTTTAAACCTCCAGTATCAGTGTATGAACATTTTGCTCTTGGACAAAACTTGCAAAACTTAATTATAACCTCTGATGTTTTTGTTGTTCAGGGTCCCCCTGGTCTCCCTGGTCTCAAAGGTGATCCTGGATCTAAGGGTGAAAAGGTGTGTAGACCCTCCTTTGACTTCTTCCTGTTTAGTTTCTGAACAGTGCTGGTTATGTAGCACAATTGTGATATATAACTTTTTAAATGGTCCCATCTTTTTTGCTGCCCCTGTCAAACTTGCAGGAGAAATATAACTGTGCAGGACATTCAGACAGCACACATAACTCTATCTAAATTGCCTCCCACACACTGACATGATGGCTTGAAAGAGAGTGGTTTAAAAGCACACAATACAGCCCCCGTGTTGGGTGCTTTTAATTCTGTCAAACCACCAGGCATGGTCGCAGCTTTCCTTTTTCTAAGTCATCATCTTTGGGATGTGAATTAAGGCAGCTGTAGCCATGAAGTTAGAGTTGGCGGGGAGTTCAATCCTCCTGTCCACGAGCTGCAGGGTCCAAAAACACCAGACCCCAGGTTGCTTCTGATGGCAGTTGAAATTGCAAGGTTTGCAAGTGTGATTGTGAAACGATACTTCACGAAGTGAAGTCCAGTTTGCATTTCATTAGAATCTTTTTGTTTTACTTTTTTGCTGAATATTTCGCTGATAAAGCCCGAGGATTTGTATTGTAATGAGATGTCAGCGTTTATAGCTTCCATTTTTAGCTGTGACCTTGTCAGACTTCACACAGAGGCTTTAAAGTTTGACTTAATCGCCTATCTACTCTGTGTGTTTGCATTTGTTGTCATCCTTCAGGGTCACCCAGGTTTGATTGGTTTGATCGGACCCCCCGGAGAGCAAGGAGAAAAGGGAGACCGAGGTTTACCCGGACCCCAAGGTTCCCCTGGTGGCAAGGGCGATAGTGTAAGTGATTGATGATTCCATTCCCACACTGACCCTCCACCTCTTGCCATCTTTTCAGCTGCTTTCTTTCTTAACTTGGTCTTCCTATGGTCATTTGCTGTTGACTGAACCCTATGTAGTGCATTTGAGTCATTCGGTGCAGTGCACATCTGCACCCTGAGCATATTCACAGAGAGCAAACATTGTGTTTGTTCTAGCTTTTGGCAGATTGGATGATTCATTCAAATTACTCTAATGCAGATAAAGCTTATAAACCTGGCTCTGAGGTATCTTGTTCAGAACTCAGCTCAATTATTTTCTTATTGTTTGTTTTTGAGAAACTTAGCGGATCAAAATTTTTTCCACTGTCGACAGGTGCCCAACATTTTTCTTGAACTACTCCCTGTTGTCCAGTGAGCAATGATTTAACAGCTGCTACTACCACTACTCGAAGAAGAAGGTTAAACCTCAGTCTCGACAGAGCACTGATGACAGCCTTCATTCATTTTTAAATAAACACTGCGGAATGACTCAATGTCCTGCTGTGTCCTCAGCCTGCCCTGACACTATGATTTAAGTTGATAGGCTGGATCAGGTATAGGGATCTGTGCTGTGTACAAATCTTGTATGAGGATGAACTGGTCATTTTTGGTGGTCAAAGTTCAAAGGTGACTGTGACCTCACAACACCAGTTTTAAAAAATGGGTGACACAAAACATTTATCTTACTGAAGGGACAAAAAGTCATGATCATCATTGTTCTCGCCTCCCTACACTGCCTCCCTGTTTTATTTTCATTCCTCGCTGTTATGGCCTTAAACGGTCTCTCTCCCAAATACTTTTTTAGATTTATGGACCTGGTGCATAACCTCTCGATAATGGAGCCCTGCTGGTTGCTACTAGTGCACAGCTTGTGACTAAGGGCGACCCAGCTTTTGATTTATACTAATCATATTTCATGGATATTATCTATTTTATTGTTTCTAATTTTGTGTGTTTGTACTTGTGCAAAATTATATTCTCTCTATCTCATTGAAATATAGAAAAAAATCATTCAAAGGCCATTCTTGCATCTGTTTTGTCCCCAACCACCATTGCTCATTGCACACCATTTTATTCAAGCATCATATTATCTTTTCATACCAATGTTTCTGTGATGTATATTTGACTCCAGCTATTATCTCATTATACAACAGGGTATCGGTGGATCTGCTGGTCCTCTCGGCCCTCCGGGTCCCCCTGGTCTGCCTGTGAGTCTTTTACTCATTCTCTAACTCATTTAGATTCCACACCACTGATAAAATGACTTTGCTAAATTGCTGTCCTTTTGTTCTGTCTAATGCAGGGTCCTCAAGGTCCCAAGGGAGCCAAGGGTTCCTCCGTGAGTAGAATCATTGTCTTTTGAAGGTGTTCTATCACTGTGATAATACGGGTTGATGTGAAATCCAGTCTGGATAATATTTCCATTCATGTCTCACCCAGGGTCCTGCTGGTCAAAAAGGAGACACTGGTACAGTTGGTCCCCCTGGTCCCCCTGTGAGTTTCCATTACTTGTCATAGTATCATTGTACAAACTTTCCCTCTCCTCAGTCTTATCTTGTGTCAGATCTTAAACAGCATTTTGCATCACCACTGTGCAGGGCCCACCTGGTGAGGTGATTCAGCCGCTGCCCATCCAGTCACCTAAGAAGACAAAGCGCTCGACTGACATGCAGTCAGATGCAGCAGGCACCATCATGGACTACGGTGAGGGCATGGAGGACATCTTCGGCTCACTCAACAACCTCAAACAGGACATTGAACGTATGAAGTACCCCATGGGCACGCAAAACAACCCCGCCAGAACATGCAAAGACCTGCAGCTGTGCCACCCAGAGTTCCCAGATGGTAAGCTGAATTAAAACTGCAGCTTGTGTATTAGTATTACTGTATTTTTGTTTCATTTTGGTATAAATGATAAAGTTAGTTTGATCAATCATACAATAGGCTTCAGACATTTCCAAATGAGAACCCAAATATAGGAGCTGTATTCTCTGAACTTTAACTGCCAGCCTCCTGGTAAAATGTCTGAGTGAGCCAATGTGAAAATACAGCTGGAAAATGTCCATAAAACTCACTCAGCAAGATAGATTACAACCATCTCAGGATGAAAAATAGGTGTACAGCATTCCAAATTCACACGCTGTTAAGGAAAAGCTGGTACAGAACTATGGATTGGTTTAGTTTACTTAAAGTAATTAAAAATGCGTTGCTTGTTGTAAAAACACTTTATGCATCAGTCAGCAGGAGTGGAGTAGTAAATTACATTTAAGAATCCACATCAGATCAAGGAATCCAGACCACTTCTCTTCCACATGAAGCTTAAAGCCATTTTCTGTGACATCAGTAGAACAGTGTGTTTGAGTGTTATTCGGTTCTCCTCAGGCGAATACTGGATTGATCCAAACCAAGGCTGCTCAGGGGATTCCTTCAAAGTCTACTGTAACTTCACCGCCGGGGGCGAAAGCTGCATCTATCCAGATAAGAAGTCCAATGGAGTAAGTGACTCTGGGTTTGCATACACTAGATCCATAACTGCCAGAGCAGAAAAGACAAAGGGTTTATTTGCTTCAGAGCTGAACTTGACCACATCTACTTTGGTGCAACAACAACAACCAATAGCAAAATGTGTATGGTTCTCTTAAGGCTGTGCTTTGTTTTGATGTTTCGTGTATGACTGATTATAAAATGTCTGCCGCTAATATCCTTGCATCGCTTCTACAGGTCAGAATATCTTCATGGCCTAAAGAGGTTCCTGGGTCGTGGTTCAGTGAATTTAAGCGTGGAAAAATAGTAAGTCATCTTTTGTTTTCACCCTCTCTCATTCTCCTCAGCTTCTAATTGTGTGAAATAGCAGCACCACCCATGAAATTGTGGGGGAGTTACACAAAGTTGCTCTCCATGAAGAGCCGCCTAATGGATCGAGTGTTCACACATTCCTATTAGGCAGAGCCAGAACAGAGAGGGTTTGAGTGCACGATTGGTTTTTAGTTAAATAATCCACCTCCTTTTGAACCACTGCCCCATTTTCAGTCATTGCAGGCGCATTACAATTCTTAGACCGTTCCATATAAAGAACAAAGCATTAAATAAAACATTGCAGAGGATTGGAGTGGAATACCTCAGCAGTGCAGCGCTCCGGCAGTCAGCCCCCACTCTGCCCTTGAACGGTCTATCTGCAAACGTGGGCTGCTGCTTCTTTCTGTTGGGAGTGCAAGACGCACACTTGTCTTGCTCCATCAGACAGCTGCCATGCTAAGAATACACAGGAAGTCATACAGCTTTGTGGGATTGACAGTACAGCCCTCCTCCTCTCCAGCCTCTGAACTGAGGGGTCTTCAGAGACACACGTTCATGAAAGGTTCACATAAAGTTGAAGGCAGTATCAGGGTCATGAGAGATGCAGGGATCCTAGTTATCCAGTTACAAACGTTGTAGGAGAACTGAACACAATGGGAAAGTCAAGATGTATATAGCTGAGAATCAAGTCAAACTACTGCAAAGTGCAAGAAACACAAACTAGAGCATGCACACCCAATACAGGGGGCAGGGTCCAGACAAAAGTTTGGAAATTATATTTCGCCTCAGTTGCGCTGGCTTTGCTATGGCATCTACTGGATGATTTGAGCAGCACCAGGTCAGGTTCAAAAAACAGAACTGTCGGGTTCAGGTCAAGCCTGGTTAGTTGTCCCTCAGGCTCGTTTGGGGATCGAAGAGAAAATTGCATAATGAGCTGCACTCCAACACTCATAAATACTTTAACAGTTTCCCCCAGTCTTTCTGTGGTTTAAACTCTTGCACATCAGTATGTCCTGTCCTCTTCATTGCGCATTAACTGACTAAAGGAGACTCTAAATTTAATGTAGTAATGAGATAACATTGACCATGATAGAATGAAAGAACTAATTACTAAGACTAATTAATTGTTCTGTGTAATTCCTGATGTGGCCATGTCTCCTGCTGCTGCTCTGCTGTGTGAAGGTTGGCGAGATGCCTGAATCAGACGTCATTAGACCTGACTGTTTTAGTAATTGAGAGGAGAGAGGGTGTTGTACTGACAGTTCATTTAGTAATGTTTAAAGTAACCATGACAAAGTGATTGTCTTGCAAAAGCTGTGTGAATCAGATGTTACTTTATATGGTTACTGGGTAAATGACTTCATCATTGCTTTGTTACACACACATACTTAATTGTTTGTTCTGTTGCATGTTTCTCTAACAGTTTATTTTATGAGAATTTTTGCTTCATATTTCACTCTCTTTCAGCTTACCTATGTTGATGTGGACGGAAACTCGATCAACATGGTGCAGATGACCTTCCTCAGACTACTGACAGCCTCAGCCAGGCAAAACTTCACCTACAGCTGCCACCAGTCTGTGGCCTGGCACGACGCTACCAGTGACAGCTACAACAAGGCGCTGCGTTTCCTGGGCGCCAACGATGAGGAGATGTCCTATGACAACAACCCGTACATCAAGGCCATCTCAGATGGATGCGCGGTAAGTCCTGTTCATAGAGTTCAGACTGTTCCCAGCATTGTTGAAAGAGTTTCTTACTGTCTACAACTTTTGCTGTCGTTATTTGGTTATAAGCAATGCATTTAGAAATCAAGTAAAGTAAGATTTCGGACACATTTGCCCCTGTGGTATTTCAGAGTTAGTTTTGCATCAAGCAGCAGCGTACTGCTGTGATTTCAAAGCTTCTGAAAGGACTGACCCAAAGACCAGCAGTCAGAAATGTGTTTGTGTATTTTTTCTGGGATTTGCTTGTCTGATCATTTGCTTTCTCGCTTTGTGTCTCTGTTGTTGCAGACAAGGAAGGGCTATGGAAAGACTGTGATGGAGATTAATACTCCCAAAATCGATCAGGTTCCGATCGTCGATGTCATGTTGACTGACTTTGGGGACCCTAACCAGAAGTTTGGGTTTGAAGTTGGGCCCGTCTGCTTCCTTGGCTAAATACAAATGAAAAAAAGAGGAAAAAAAGGACTTGATGGGGTCAGCAAAGAAAGTCAAGTTGAGACGTTTTGGGTACCACCAAACCCTATTTCTAGCCCCCACCCTTTTCTATGCCACATGCAAGTTTTGAATAAGAGATGGTGTAGCAAACATGTCTTTCCATGTATGTACGTGTAAACCCAGGAAAATACTTGTTGCCCTTGTAGGGCTCGAACCACATGACTTAACCACGTTTATGGAGAAAAGGTGAAGGACATCAGAACACGTGGCAGAGGAGGGTGAATCGGAGATAACCAAGAGAGGGGGGTTAGGCGACATGAGGGGACACAGACCTCCTTTCTGGATCTCCCGGTGCTGTATGAAAACGACTACAATGGTGCTTGTTCAAAACACAAAAAGTATAAAGAGGTGCTAAGAAAGAAGGTGTATTTTGATAATTATAAAAAAAAACTGTAATTATTATTTTGTACAATACTGTTATTTCTGAATCCACTTTCAAAACTTGCATGTGTATCAGATTCTGCTTCTGGCTCTTTAATTTGAATATTGGCTCAAAGATTTGCAGTGTAAGTTAAATACATCACACAATCAAATATATTTCTGAAGGTATTTGTTATTGTTCAACACATAACTGTGTACCTGTCACGAAGGAAATAAAGTGAGCATTCAAACAATTCCCCACTGCTAAATTAGACTGTATGCCCTTTGTATATATTAACAGTCCCAAGCTTAAGGATATTTGCTGTTTTGCCCTTGTGACCAGAGGTGAAACAACAGGAAGTATCACACCAGCACGCGTACAGCAACATCTCCCACTAATGTTGTGATTCTGTGCTCGTAGGAAGCAACCATGGCATTCATTCTTTCCTTTATTTAATTCTATTTGTCATTTTTCTGTTTTGTTTTCTGACAGGCTTTTATTTTGGTTGTATACCTCAAACTTTCTTGATAACCTTAAAAAAATGCAAGGATGCTATGCCCTGTATATACCTTGGTTAAACAATTAAGTTTATATATTTTGGGTGGGGATTTTTTTTTTTAAAGAGAGACAAAAATACATTACCTGTTAAACATCCACTGTTCAAATCCTTCAATGAATGCAATGAGAAGCCCTTTAGGTGACCCATTTTTGTAACTAAAATGAGAAAATGTTTTAATGTGCTTTTTATAGTTCATTTAAATATTAAAAACTGGATTCAGTGAACTTAATGTCTCTATTGTTTGTGTGAGATGACGTTGGGGGCGGTAGATCAAACTACTGTACATTTCAAATGCTTGCAAATTGAGGAGGATGTGTTAATTTGAGTCTCGGACGGTGCTGTTCCATCTCTCTTGAAACCAATAAAGTACAATCTTACAGTAATTTGCTTTTCATTCTGGGTACATGAATTGGAAACGTGACAAAATGTCCTCTTTGTATGAGGAAGAATGGAAAGAAGTTACTCTACCACTGGTGCCATATATACAGAATATATATGTGTGTTTGTGTGTCTATTAGTGTTATACATGTCTGTTAAAAAAAACACACTCACTCACACAGCGGCTCACCCAAGTGTTGTTTTAAAGATTCCAGTAATCTCAGCATGTGTCTGACAGTGACAACTCTGAAATACTTTCAATGACAAAAGTCTTTGCTGCAAAACCTGAATTACAGTCGTTAAAGTGGAACTAGGCCTGTAAGTGTTTGCTTTGTTTGCTGCCTATAAAGCAGAGATGTGAATGAGAGAGCATTGTATAATTTGAAATGTATGATAGTTTCCTCAGCTACGGGGGGGTGGGGGGGGGGTCTATGTGACACCATTCCAATATGTGTTCCAATTCAGGGGATGATTGTATCACAGTGGAGTGACAGTGCCATCTCCTCTCTGAAAAAGACGTCCATTCATCAGGTGGATCCCTCTCAGCCCGAGCTATTCCAGAATTCATTGCACTCCATTTACTAACTGGCTTAAAGACATAATTGTGACTGCAAAAGAGCAAAGAGGCCAAAATGTTGGATGCTTACATCTTGTACATAAAACGTTCTTGTCGTATCAAACTTAAGCTCTGTTGCTAGGTGATGGCTATATGCATGTAGGACAAGCTGGTGGCACACATCATGGAAATTCTCCAAAGCCGATGTAACCTCACCACAACATTAACAACGCTCAAGTGCTCTTAAACATCATACAAACAAACCCTATCTCTATACTGTATAGTACAATTCAATGGCATGCAGGTTTACTGGTGGTTGGTCCGTAAAAAGGTCTCTTTATGTTTGTCTCAGATAATTGAGTCAAATAAAGGCTATTAATTACAAATGGTAGCAGAGACCTTGCTCTTTGAAGGAGGTTTTAAAGTGCAGAACTCATCCTGCATAATAAATACATAATTGAAATCTGACCTTGGTGAATTCAACAAAACAATAACAACACACATGAGCTCAGGAGGACAGAATATTGATGAGTCATTTTCTTCCTTAAAATTCAAACAGGAAAGAGGAGTTGCAACACAGTTGTAAAAGGATCAGAGTCAGAAATAATAAGCCACAACCAGCCTGGTTGAGATAAACAGTCATCAGAGGGTTTGCGGTAATATTTCAGTGGATTTGTTGTGGAAGAAAAACACACACACAGTTCTGTTCTTTACTGCTGTAAACTATGTTAAAATGAATGTATCCTGTGTTTTAAATTCTATTTCAACATTACACATCGATGCAGCCACATCACTAAAATGTTCTATTTTAAAATGAAGAGAGGAAAGTAAAAAGAAAACCAATTAATAATTCACTATTAGTTCTTCCTATGTGTCCTTGAAGCAAATGTTGACATCGGGCCTGCGTGCCTTGAACAATCACTGACCACAATGAAATCCTTTTTATTTCTCCTTGAAGAGCACAAAAAGGAATCCACATAATAAGAACTGACAAGTGTGTGCGGAGCAGCAGAAGAAGTGGGCTTTGTATTCTCTTTTTAACTGCCTTGCTTTGGGGAGGAGGTCTCGTGGAGAGGCCAACCAAAGCGAATACTCATGAGGAACCACACACGAGGAACAACATGAAGAAACACTCCCCGTGGCTTCAGAGGAGGATTCAGCTCGCTTTTGAGTCCTTTGACAAATACTGTTTGTCTCAGGAGATTACTCCCTGCCTTAATAGCTTTTACACATTCAAGACACTCTCTTCATTTAAATGAAGCAATCAACATTACATGAGCGGCTGTGAGAGATCATAGTAATAATCTCCCGTATTACCATATTAATAAGTGTCACTTTGGTTCCTAACTGACAAAACACTATAGCCATTTGAATATCCACTTTCCATAGGCTGCACAGTGTGATTGACCCTTGCCAGTGTTCTTCATATTTTTTAGCCAAAACAACCACCAACAGTAACTGAAGCTGTGTCCCAATGACCTTTGGAGGACACACTGAACAGTCAATACAGGGGGCAGACACTATGAATGTTGAACACAACAATGCTCAGCATTTCCATGATTGCTGCCTTTTCTATAGAAACAAAGCTATCGTAAGCTTTTTGGTTGAATTGAATACTCAAGCATTGGATTTGTAAGTGCTAGCCAGCACCATATCTTCTGTGAAATCCGCTTTCTCACAGAATCATAATGAATCCCAGGAGAGGTTTGATTTATCCTTCATTTCTCTGGATGGAACAACAACATTTTCTGGCTGTTTTGATGCAGCGTGACAAGAGGTAAATGCAGCCTCCAGGACGAAGCCCATGAATTGAGACATAGCTTTAAACATCATCGGACCATCTCTGCCCTGTATGACAGGACAGCTGAGAGGATCGGAGCAGAAATACCACGACTGTCTGTCAACAACAAAGAGCAGCCCCTACTTTAAAATGTCAAGAGGCAAAAACCCACATTGATATTTCAAGAGGAAATCACATGTTGCAAGATTTACATTTTTATTACTTTGCTGTTCCTCTGTGGCTTCCATTCAGGTTACACAGGCTTTAAACCACTACACTTTTATATATGCAGTTTATACGTTACTCTTACTGTGGCTGTGGCTGTTTGTGTGCAGAACGTAAATAATTACAGGGACGATGACATCAAGGGAGCATTTATGCTTTACAAAAATGCCATGTTGCACCAACATAAAAGTGGACGGCAAATTGCTCCTTGGTTCCTCTGGATCAAAGGATGTGAAGAGATTACACAGCAGCTGTGGATCACACAACGACTTCAGAGTCACACATCAGCCTTTAAGAGAAGCTCAGATACTCATCTGAGGCAGGGGAGCTACAGTCTTTTCCATTTGGAGACAGCAGAGAAGACTTGAACTCACTTTAAATCACTTTGACCTTCAGCAAGCAGGTTTCTTTTAATCTCATGTTAAAAGTCAATTTACAAAATAGTAAAAAAAATAATAATAATAAATAAGGAAAAGCCATTCAGTGAATGTGTGTTAGTTGTTAGTTCCTCAGTTAAACTATTCCAGAGGGCTGGGGCCATGACAAGCACCTATACGATGTTATGTGTTAGGGTTCACACACTTTTTCTTCTACGATATCGTAAACTTCCTCGGTGCAGAAACTAAACTTAGTGCTGCCCTCTAGTGGATGTAATGCCTAACAACCCTACAAATATGAAGGATGTGGGTTACTTTTTCAAATTTTAAAATGTATATTCTACTGTTTAAAACAATGATATTAATATTCCAAGTCATCATCACAATCTCAAAGCTGTGCGACCCTCCTACGATTAGCAGTATCAATGGATCTACAACCTCTCCCCAACTTTAACGTACAAATAATTGTATTCTTTAATATTCTTACATACAATATAATTTTGTTATTTACAATGAGTGAAACAGAGAGGCTGGAAAAACAGGCTAAATGTCAGCAAACAGCACACAGCCAAGAGCACTTTATGTCTCACTGGGCATAGTGAAAAAATAATTAAATGTTTTGTGTCGCTCAATTATCATAATTTCATTTTCAAGTAGAATGAGAATAATGCTCTTCATGATGTTCCACAAATAAATTCAATTTAGTTAAAAGGGCTTTAATTGAATATATTTCCAAGACTTGGGAGTCACGGCGTCAGTCACAATAGTGGCTGGGATCAGTCGATGGCTGCAGCTGCTCTGGTTCACATGAGGCCCAGCAGCAGCCGAGAGGAGGCTCCCACTCAGCTTTAATCCAATCTAACTTCTCTGGTGACAATCGATATCAAATTGTGATGCTGCTGGGTAGAGCCTGACAGAAGCTGGAGACACACAGGATGTTTGTCCCAAAAAAACAAGTGGCCTTTTTAATGTCTCATTCAAACTTCTAGGACAGTTTTAACTTCTATAATGGGCGCACAGCCATGTAAACACACCCACCCACACACACACTATGCTCCCTCAATAAAAGCCCTCTCATAGGCACTGATGTACAGTATCCATCTCCCAGTGCCATATTCCTTTGCTGCAGAACACACACAGCAGGGAGCCTCTCTGCATGACAGATGGCTTATAAGCATCTGTCATCTTGACTATTCCTATATGACTGGCCGAGCCACAGCAGTGCATTAAACATGCAGGCAGAGTGCATGGTCAGCAGAAATCCGGAGCTGGTGGCAATCATTTTAAAGCCTGATCTACGGGGCTTAGGCTCCACGCACTTCTCAGAAAACGGAGCCTGGGAAACCAGCTCAGTACACTGACTGTGAGGTATCACACTGATACTTTACCAAGAGCTGTGTGGATTTAATAACCCGTTTCTAAGATGCCATTAAGTAGTAACCCCTTGCAGTCTGATGTTGCTGTATTGTAAGTCAGAGAGCTGATTTCTTTCTGGAACAACTCACAATTGCATGTGTGCATCACTGCCATGTGTCTGCTGTACTGTCCTCTGACCAGAGAACAGCTTTAATGCCACCTTGAACAGACAACTGAAAAGCAGGTAGCCCACTTGTTCATATACTTCTGCCCAACTTTGACAATAAAGTTGAAACAGCCTGCTGTCAAACACACTGCTTTTGTTTTTGAGATATTCTCCTCACATACTGGAAGCATCCGCTGCAATAGGATGGAGCAAACGTCAAACACTGGTGTATGGGATTTTCAAGGATTTTAGTGGACATGCATTTTTCAGTGCAACATTTTACTCTCTCAGTAAATCATGCATGCTGAGCTTTAAATGGAAATTATCTCTAGTTTCCTGAAAGCTTAAACCTTCAGATATGAAACTATATTGAAGAGAAGATTGAGTTGAACTGTTTTTTATGAGAATCTGTTCTTCACTGAATTTTGATTCTATTCCAGATTCCAATAGCTTTGGTGCAGTTGGTGTTATTGTTATATCTAACATTGACTTTACAGATGTGGTACATTTGACTTATTTTGCTGACATTTAATAAAACCACACCTATCGTTTTTACACTTGACATTTGCACAGATTATTAGTTACCCCCTGAGCGAACATCTCCAGCAGCGCTAACAGCTCTAGCTTAACTATGTTAACTAGTAGACTAAGATTCTTTCTGAAGGTTTTTCAAGGGTATCCTTTAACAATTAGTGTTTCCTGATTGTTAATAGATGATATAATTTTTTTTTTTTCTGCAGAACAATGCCAAGTTATATTAATATCCCAGTGGCTGCAGAAGTAATAACAAGATAGATTATGAATGTCAGCAGTCAGTGTGAAGGGGTTTTCTGAATCCTCTGTCATGGACAAAGTGGACTCCAGGCATCAGTCACCCCCAAAACATCCTTGGTGGAAAAACCTTGCAGTCATGAACGATTCAGCAGAGAAAAAAATGACACTCCAGTTGTAGTCGTGAACCACTAACTACTGTACACAGCCCTGTCCTGTGTTTGCCTTTCAATATCCTCCAGAGGACTTCAAGGCCACATTTAAGGGGGGGAATAAAGAAGCGTGAGGGAGTGATCAGAGACATACTCCAAGTGATTGTGATTGGGCCCTGAGGCACATGCCAAGTCTCCTCTCATTAGAAAACCTGAGACTGTCAACAGCACAATCCACCAGAGCCTGAAACAAAGCTCCCGCCTCGCTGTGCTTCAAAGACACGCTCTGATTTGAATAAGTTCAGATGAGCCCCCCGCTCTGCACTCACCCCCATCCGGTGGGTGAGGTGTATGGAGGCCAGGCAGGGGAATGAATCCCGAACAGGACAGCAGGCTCTCTGACCTCCTCAGCAATAAATCCTATAGTGCACATCCACCAGGGAGCCAGTGAGCCGCTGTGCTCTTAAATAGCAGGTAAAGGGACAAGCGTGAAGATTGTGTTTACAAGCCAAGGACAAGGGAGGCAAATCTCACAGGGTGGGGAGACGCTGCAGAATAGATCTTCACAGCACCCGCTAAAACATTTAACAGGTATACTTTTCAAAAGCCATTTCTTCACTTGAAGGTGGTGAGAGCAGGTCCTGGGGGATATGGAAGAGGAAGAGAAGGAAGAAGAGTTGGCAACACAAGCAGGCGGTAGCTGTCTATGTTCACGTTCACTACATCATGTTGGAATGGGGATTACGTCCAACAAATCTGACTGTGGGGAAAGGTGCATAAACTGATGCAGTGTGTTTATAGTGCTCTGCTTAAGCTGGTACCTGTGGCTGTATTGTTATGGACACTGCATGAGTCTCTCTCTCTTTGTAACCAGCTGCACAATGTGCTGGCTCCCGTAAAATTCAGAATAGGATTTGTGATCCTGTCCTTTCATACATAACCCCTGTGAAAATATAAGATCTAAAGTTGAAACAACAATATGGTAAGTCTGTGAGTTTTGAATGCTGTCATGACTTAAAAAACCTACTAACATAATTTAGCAAGCATACTCCCTATGTTCTTCACTTATATTTTCACGAATCATTGATGCATACTTGTTTGCCTCCTATTGACCCACCTAAATGTCTCCAGTTGTTTTTGTTTCGTCGCCTGGGAACATTTTGTGAAAGGACAGTCGCATAGAGAGATTTTTTTTTAATGGAGGAGAAAACAGCCATTCACAAAATAAAGTAGCGTAGGATAAGGCCTGATGGTCTTCGATTAAACAAATACACTATACAATGACTTTGGCCACAAATAAAATAGAGATGAAGGTGAATCGAACAACTGTAAAGGATGGGAAAGAATCAAAGAGTAATTTATCCCTGTTTCCACCGTAACTGATGCTGCTCCGTTGCCACAGATATGAGAAATTGGTCACCTCGGAGACAAGTTGGGAGGAAGGTTCTACACAAGGTCACAACCATCAACCTGCCTCTGATGGATTTGATATTTAACGCTTCCTCTACAGCCGTGTCCACATCACAGCTATTTGAAGTCCCATCACATTCAGAGAGGGGAAATATTCCACCTGAAAGATTGGCATTTTCATTTGGAAACAGACGATACCCCAGCAAAGAGCTGTCATTATTTTGAAGCTCTTACATTACATCTGCACCGTCCGCTCCGAACCACCATTGAACATTATTAGCATGTCTGGTTCCAATTAGTGTTTTTTTTTTAACCTTCATTGGTATGTGTGCAAAGGTTACTTCAGCTCAGCATTCTGAAATAACAACATACAGTAATTAATAGCACATCATTACACTGCAGCAACAGTCTTCTGCCTCACATCTCATACATCTGACTCACAAGACTTAAATCCATATATTCTGACCGGTCAGAGCCGACAGTTAGAGTCAGTTGTCATTCACCTCTATTTGACCAGACCATGGAGTGCTTATTTAAACTAAATCCCTTTTTTGAAGTGAAAATTGATGATGTCACACACCACCGGTCTAATCCTTTGCGTTGAGAAAGCCCACAGAGGACCCACAGTGTGGTCTGCATGCTGCCTGATTGTACAGTACATCCCGATGTGTTGAGCCCAGAAGGTTTTATACCAATGCCAAATTTAGCTTTATAGTGAATTTTTATTTCATTAATATGATTCATGACAGTAACAAGTGACTGAAGACTTAAGACACTGTGTTAGAGGTGTTCATTAGATTTTGTTTTACACTGTCTATGCTTTTGCTACTAATTCCATTCCAAAAGGATTCAATTTATTCTTGAATTTTTTTTTTTTTTTTTTCATTCTTACTTCTAAAACATTCTAAATGGCCTTCGTAATAAAGCCAGGTTATAAATTTTGAAAGACTGTCTGAGCAGCATCTCATCCTAAAACAGATAGAAACTGCAAGGCACTTGCACAATGGATGCCAAACATAGGGTACATACATAAGGGTCATAGCTTTTACTAAATGTCACCAGGATGAAAAAAAGCTGTCTTTCATCAGTTTAATGTAGTATTAGACTAAATGTAGTTTTCTTAGATACAAGGACAAGTGTTTTGTTTGGTGAAAAAAAGGTGAAGCTTTAAACCCTCAATGACAGCCTCCCCCATGCAGAGTCAAGCAGTGATGGGGATGTAATGTTCCAGGGGGCGTTTTTGATCAGTGGGCCTTACAAAGAAAAAAGGACGCTCCTAAATCTAGAGAGTCAAGAAGCAGATCCCATCAAGAATTTATAGAAAGAACTAAAGACCAGAGTGATGGAGAGGATGATTCCAACCCTAAAGACCATGGAGATCTTAAAAAAGGGTCCATAATCCCATAGAAGTGCAAGAAGGTTGTTAGCAGCTTCAAGATGTGCTCAAATGTGGAGACGCCAGATAAAGGATGGAAAAAGGTGAAAAAATCTCACATCACTTGCAATCATTTGCAACTGTTTAAATAAAAACTTGGCATCAGATTGTATGATTTTGGGCTTAACCTCACACGTTCAGGTTTAGACACTTGTGGGGTGCTGCAGTTTGGTGATAGCACCACATAAACAGTTCCTCTAAGACTGATTTTAACAGCCAGAATGTGTCATTAAATGATATGATGTCATCTAATCTCCTTCAGCATCACTCTGTTAAATGGCAAGTTATTTATCCAAGACATACAGCAATGCAACGAGGAAAACAAAATGTGGCTTCAAGTGCTATGAGAATCACTTTGCATTTTATATCCACTGAATGTTGGAAAGTGAGGCCATGGAGCTGCTTCCACACATTGTGAAGCTTCATTTCATCACATTCTCAACAGTCTGATCACTTCAGGCCCTGTTGATTAAAGAGAGGCAGCGCTCTGCGTCTCTCAATGTAACTGTATTCATTCACAATAAATTCCAGCAAGTGAAGATTGCAGATAGGAGCAGAGACTGTATATCTGCAAATAAATCTAAAGCATTTTAAAAAAATCTGACTGGAGAATTAACAACATCCATGGGATGAAATGTTATAATTTACTCCGCAGCCACAAAGTCTTTCTAGTTTTTCTCTATTATTTTTCCCAGGAGGACATCAAACTATCCCTAGAGAGCAGGCCTCAAATTTTTGCATCTAGGTTTTGATTAGAAATGCAAGCGAAGGTGCAGGACTGCAGCCGATGGCACAAACAATCAGATGACACTTGCTGCTGCGAGCAGGGGTTGTACTCTTCGCTGTCTTCAATGGATTAAAACGATGGAAGGGGAGAATCATGTGCTCAATACACATTATAGTGTTTGACTGATTTAAAGGCCAGTACTGGACCATTAATTGCTGGCTGAACTAATTAAATTCATTCAGGCATATGTATAACCAGATGAGTAAAATAAATACAATAAAAATGGCCTCTATGGTAGATATTTGGAATTATTAACTGCTATTCTGTTTAGGTGCTGTCATAATGTTATTATCCATTGTGTGCTGCTTGGTTCTTTGAAGAGATAAAACCAAAGTTTGTGTCTTGCTGTTTGTTTCTCAGTGCAGTGATTCCCATTAATTATCTAGACTGTGGCGGTTTGTCATATTCTAATTTGTCCTGGCATGGTGTCCTATTGCAACCTACATTAACATGATAGAGATGGTATGACTGTATTTAGCACTATTTGCTGTGTCCTCCCGATTAAGCTGTTGTCCGTAAGTACTGTCCTGTACATGTATGAGCAAGTCTGCATTGCTCATCTTTATATAAAGGTTGAAACATATTCAGTCAGTTGGAATAAAAACTGCAAAGTTCTTTTAGGTCTAACCAAATCTTGCAGCTTCTGTTTTTGGATATCTTCTAATGTTTTGGTGGTGGCTGCCTCCAGTCTTCTTCTCCCTCTTCAATTTAATGATGCTTTAAAACCTTTTACAGCAGATTGCCAACACCAGCTGTTGATACCCACTACTGACGTCAGCAGTCCTCAGAAATCACTCCTTTATAATGGACTGTCATAATGAGCATCCAAGTCTCTGTGCAATAGAAAAATAAGGATAATAATAATAAAAATATAATTTAAAAAAAAATTGGGTAACATCCATCAAAAATCAATGCTACATCACGACGTGTGTTGGCGACCTCCATAGGGCACCATTAACCAGCATCAGGAAATCATTAATCCCTAGTCCACTCACAGACCCAAGTGCTTTTCAGACCAAGGAGCTCTGCAAATTGACAGAGACCCCCTCACAGTGAATGTGCTCTTTCTTTCCCACTGTTTTTTTATGTACCACCAAATACCACTTTATGTTGCTGGGCAACTAATGCCAGAAAAGAGCAAGGGTGAGAATGGAAAAGGGAAAGTGCAACACAGGGAATGACAGAGGAAGGACGAAACTGCAGAAGCACATAAGGTGTCCTTTTTTTTAATTGAGCTGAGCAAAAGGGCAGGATGGCTATTCCAGAGCAAAAATCTTTAGAGAAGAGAAGAAGAGTGAGCAGCAAAGGAACAATATTTCATCTAAAGTGAATAATGTCAAGCTCTGACAGGACACCATCATCATCATGTTACAGCTCATATGGAGCTTCACCAATAAACCTTATCATATGAATTCATATGAATGAATTCATGTGTTTTGGTTTTGTGCAATTTCCTTGGTCTTTCATGGTGTATATAAGGGGGTGTACATATGTACATGCATGTTTGTGTGAGTAACTGCTGAGAGCTGGTACATTTTTATCTCAGTATCTCTACACAATACACAGACTATCATGTCAACTGACAGTCAGTTCCAGTGACGCGGCTCACTCTCCTGAAGTGGTCCCCCAGTAACCGTGGCATTCAAGGGGGTGGTGAGGTCACAGACGCCTTTCCTCAAATAAGCTGAATGCCTCAGGGATGTGATAAGGTTTCACACAGCTCACTACCATACCTGACAAGTGTAGGGGCAAAAGCTCACAATGCAAAGGCTGCATTGACACCGGGCATGTGTGGACTGACTCTTGCTTCCTCAAGTTTTGAGATGACAAATATCATTATAGGGCAGGTCCTTCATGCTTGTCTAAAGCTCCAGGGGGTTGAATTTAGAGCAATTGCATTGCAAGACAACGCCGGCTTGGTATTGCTAATTCTTGTTTACCAAGACCCCTCGTGACTCCCTCATGACACTTCTCCCCAGACAACTCATTAGACGTCCTCATGAGCAAATGACTGCAGATAAACATACACATGCAACACACATGCACGCACACATTCATCCCTCAGTGATGCATTAACCTTTAAGAAACAGCTCACGACTGATAATGTGAAATCAGCTGCCATTTAATACCCTGTGCTTCTTTAAATAATGGACACTTTAAAGACCTTTTATGAGTCCACCACAGAGGGACTTCCACTGAGGACTCCTGTTGAGAATTGGAGCCCTTTCAAGACAGGAACAAGCAGAGATGAGACAGATGTTTACAATTAGTAAGATAGCACTGTCCATTAAATGGCTTGTAATGAGTGAGTAAATAATGAAGAGGCATTACACACTGATGGACATGTGGATGAAACACAAGCATATTATCTCTTAGGAAGGTGATGTTACCATCATGAGTCACCAGAACAGCATTAGTGCTCTTTGGCATTCCACCAATCTCTTGATGTGACTGGAATGATAAACACCATTATTCTAAAATATTTCAATTAAATCTTCTATCTTTGGGATAGCCTGATTACACAACCAATCTTCAAACACAGCCTCTAAAGGCCCCAACGATCTCCTTAGTGTTTCTGTTACAACTACTGTGGTGACAAAGGTGGTGGAGGGTGCCTTCTTGCAAGACAGTCCTAAATGGTGTTCAATTTGTTTGAGATCTTGTGCCTCTGAAGCCCACATCACAGGATGAAAAATGCTCCTTGTCATCAAAACATATAGTGACCTTTACATGCCCCATGTGGATGCATCTGCAATGGCCATGTTTCTGCACTCGTTTTTTTTTTTTAGAATATTTTTTTCAACTTGTCAATGAATGTATGTTGAATGCATAACACATGACAAAGAGCGCAGCCTGGAGTCCTCAAACACAAACATCTGAAAGAATATAGAATTAAGCCCACTAGTCTCCTCTAGCAGAATATCTATTTAATTTGAATTCCCCTAACTTACCCGTCTGAAGTAGCTCTAATAAACCTGCTCCATCATACTGCTGTAAAGACGTGGCATCATTCCCAAATCTATTTTATAGTTTGAATTTAAATAATTCCTTTCATCAGTTCACCAAAAAACTAGAGGCCACGCTTGTCTAATTAATATGCAAACATGGATGCAAGCCTATTTCCTTTTGAGTGCCAAAGTTTCCTTTAAACTTTAAAGCAGGATGAGTCTGAGGATCTCATTGGTAGGCAGTGCTTAAAGTGATGTATTGAAAAGCTGTTTCATTCCCTGTAGCTTTAAAGTATGACAGGAGATTTTTTTTTCCTATCTGCCACGGAGGGAGTGCTGTGCTGCAGTCTGAACACAGCACGCCACCTGAAAGAGGCACACTGCTTAAACATTGCAGATATAGTGCATGAACTATAAACTAAAGGTAAAAAACCCACAACTTTGCTGCTGTGAGTGAAATGGGTATTAAAAAAAGAGCATAAGAAAAATGTAACAAACACCAAATACAGCAAGTACGTGTGGGTTAAGAGAACGTGAGAAGACATACTGTCAAATACTTCTAATAGAGTTCTTTGAAATAAAGTTTCTGTCCCACACCAATGGTTAAAGCTCCCAACAAAGAGAGTGTGATGATAAAGTTCTGCATCTAACTGCAGCTCACATTATAATATTCAGGAACAGAGCTTATAATGGAGACAATCTATGAAAAGTTATGCAGAAAGCCTGACTACCATCTCACTGTGCTGTATCACACATTTGCTTATGTTTACAGAAACACAATGCAACAATTTCTGCAACTTTTATAGCATCTTTTTTTACTGTTCTAGCATTTGTTCCACTCTATACTCACTCTCTGATACTAGAATGTACTGAGACTACTTGGTGTTTCCAAAATAATTAATAACTTTCCTTTTTTATATATTTAATGGTGCAGTGTCAGAGTGGTGGCATCTAAGGGTGAAGTTACAATTTCTCTTCCTTACTTAATTTAATCTAAAGCAAACTGAGAGACCTGCGTGAACCCAAGGATTTCCACAGGAAAAGAGTAGAGCATCATGAGAAATATAGTCAACATCATCATCATACAATCCAGTCAGTGTATGCCAAGACAAATGAAAAGTGAAAGCATTGTTAATTGTCATGGACGCCGGCCTCTAAAGTACTATGTTAAATCATGTTTGTGTTTTTACTGTGTGTAAAATGCAGCTATTGAGACAAATAATTTGCCAACTCAGTGTTATTAAAGATTCCTGACCCTGTGTTTAGTCTATGGAACTACTGACAGGAAGTTATTAGCTAGAATAACAGAAAAAAAGAATGACATGAATTCAGTGACAGCCTAGTGCCTTGAATCAGCAACTCAACAGCAACTGAAATAAGACAGCTAAATGGAAAATAAATGTTCAAAGAGGAAAGTGGCCAAGAAAACAAACACAAAGTGAAAAGAAAATAGGGAAGAGGAGAACGATGGAGATTGTGTCTGGGGACGGATTCTTCCCGGGGAGGCCAAGATTTTGACTGTATAAATAATTCAAGTCTCCTGGGCAAAGCAAAGTCTGATGGTGAATGTAACGGTGACAAAATGTAGTTTGGTTTTGTAAACATATACATTTAAACAAACAGGATTTAATGGAGAAAGGATAGACAGACAGACAGACAGATAGACAGATAGATAGATAGATACGTCATGTGACCCTCCCCTGCAGTCTGCTGGATGTGGCTGGTTAGAATATTTTTTCTCCACCTCTCTCCAAACTTTTCCTCCCTGGCTCTCCTCTCAGTCAGTCAATCTGTGTGTCAGTCAGTCTGAGCACCGGGCAGCGGTGGTTGTGATGACGGTGTACGTCTCTTCGCTGTGCCCGCCTGAGGACTCTCTCTGCGGCTCGACTGAGACGCGCTGAGGTTCGCCTGTAAAGAAGAAAAAGGGGCTGTGTTGTGTATGTTAGTGTTGAAGGACTGCGCCTCGGAGAGAAGTGGCCGGAGCCCGTCAGCATGCGGCTCCTGTTGAGCGTTCTATACCCCGTCCTCTCCCTCTCAGTCTTCGGATTATATCCCTCCATGGTGAGTGTTTTCCTGTCCTTATGCCTCCTGTTATCCCGGGCTTCAGCTGCGGACTTACAGTTTTAGTCATGCAAAAAGGCTTCGCGCCGAACATGACTCAAAAGACCGGCAATTTAATTTTGTCTTATGTACCCGCATAGACATGGGAAGTCAATCAGATTAAATTCAGCGAAATGTACGCTCCCAAAGGATACACTTCAATTCGGGATAGGAGTAATTAATTTAGATCTTACATTTGTATATTAATTTAAACTTTGAATAATAACCAGTACCCCTCGAAAAGGCAGCAATCTTTAAACGTCTGACTTTTTATAATGCACTTCCAGTAACTAAATAAAAGAAGATGTAATTTCTCTGAGGTGAAGCATTTTTATTTCAGTTTTGCCATCTATCAAACTGTTTGGCCCTACATCAGTCCTACAATTATCACAACATGGAACCAGCACCCGTGGGATGCTCTCTTGATTCTAATGCAGCAAATGCAGGTCTATGCTGAAATGTTGTGATTATTCTATGTTCATTCTCTACCAAGCTGGTTTGGCTGTTCATGACAATGCAAATACACAGACACAAAGGAATTCCTGTCTGAAAAATGCATTTGTCATGAAAACATGTTCAGCATAAGCTCTTCAACCCTCCGTTTCCTCGATCTCTGCATTTTAGATCTGCAGGTTTCCTCTTTGTGCTTAAACTTTAAGTAGATTTCAGGGGATGCAGACTTGAATGAGTGTGGACTTGTGGCTTTGCACTAAGGGGAGGATGGAACAACGGAGAGTGAAGCAGACAACCAGGCTCATGTCTCATAATTCATGGACAAATCAGTGGGTCTCTGGTGGTGGAGCTGTCCGCTCTCTAGTGCTGAAACTTCACACAAGTCTGTGGCTTTGCAGGAGGTCATAGAGGAGCTGTCCATCCTCTCACATGCAGGTTTACAATGAATTCCGAGGAGATTATCTTAAAGGGAGGAGTATGCTCATCAGTAGCGCTGGACATTTATTAGTGCCCACTCAACCTGTTTGTTCATGGTACAGCATGAATATAAGGTCATCTCAATATGAAAAATAACTGTCAGTATGACAGAGTAGACAACCTTCCACAACCTTCACTCAGAAGCAAAAATATCAGTCCTCAAATTAAAAAAAAAAAAAAAAAGTAATTATATGACCATGTTGTTCTGCCCAGCTCAGCAGCACACTGTGCTTCATTCCTAGGGGTGAGGTCATTGATCCAGTCGTAGCTAAGAAACAAATCAGATAATTGGTCAAATTGGTCACGGGCAGATGGTTAACTAATGGCAAGTAGAAGTATGTCAGTACTCCTGTTTACGGCTCCCTAAACTTGGGGAATTTTCTGTTTTGTCTGTTTCACATTTGTCAGATGCACAGAACGGTGGAGCAGTTGTTCAAAGGCCGCTTGCCTCACAGCAAGAGGCTTCTTACGTCTGTGTTGTTTGCATGTTCTCCCAGTGTATGCCTTGTTTTTCTCTGAGTACCCCAGCTTAAACCTGCAGATTGTAAAATGATGGCAGGTGTGAATGTGAATGATTATTTTCTCTGTATGTTAGCCCGGGGACCACCTCTCATCCAATGCCACCAGGTATCTGTAAAGATTATGGATGGGTGAATTATTTCAAATGATTTTATTAATTGTGTAATTGGTATTTAAATTGATCAATCAATTCATTAAAGACTCAGCATCAGTGAACACAAGCATCTCTATATTTGACATGCTGTCATCACAGAGCTCTGGATCTCTTGTCCCTGTCATTTCCGTTATGTTTTATAAATGGGCTCCTGCAGTGCTATACCTCTGACGACTATTGTTCTGTTCACATTCTGTCTTTCATCCGTTTGCAATTATGTCAATGAATGCGGACACAGCCATTGAGGAATGTGAAGATATTGCTTGGGTGAGGGCTGCATGCAAATTGGTAGCTTGGGCCCCAAAGGCCTTTTTCTGCTTCAGTGTTTAAAAATTATCTGGAAAGGCAAACCTTTCATGGTATTACACTAAGCTGGAAATTATTAAGCTGTCACTCACTGGCTGCCAGGCCTAGTACACAAGGCTTTGCTCATGTCAGTAAAGGGAGGCAGCCGATGCCTCTTGGCATTTAGGTTTATGCGTTATTGCCACCTCCCCCTCCCATTCCAGTTTAGCGCCACTGAAACAATCTATCATCAATCTGAATAAAGTGGTTAAACTGAGTACTAATGGTATGGATTGCTCTCTATCAACGGGGTGGAATTATCTGACTTTGTCATATACCACCTTAACTGATCCCTTGTGAGCCTTTATGAAAAAAATACATATTTGCATAGTGCATAGTTTTCCCTTATGGTCTTTGCCAGCCTCTTAATTAGACAGTGGTTGCTTACGGCACTTTGTTACACTCATCATAATCAAAAAGATGACTGGAATTTGTATTTTATGATGACACATTATATTCAGCACCTGGAAGACAAATTGATTGGAGGAGAGACTTTATAGACTTCAAGAGGCTGATGTCACAGAGTTGCCACTTAAAATTCTCTAGACACATCTTTGTCTAAATTTTAAGATTAGGCTCAATTTTAGGTTGAATCACACTTATAAAGAAAGAAAAAAAGCAGGTGTCTCTGTCAGCAGTTGTCAAAGACAGAACAGGTTCAGGCTTAACTTCAACAAGAAAGCAGACTGGAGAGGTGGGATATAGCTGTTGCATATTTTTAGTGTAGCTTGCTTTAATAGTGAACCTTCAAAGAGTGACTTAACTATTTCAGCTATGCTAAAATAACCAGTTTACATTTGTCATCTCTTTATGCAAATAGGGCCATGTATATTTAATCATGCACAACTCCATGGGAGGGGAAGAAATCTACAATCCATCTCACCTAGAGCAAAGAGGTGCCTTGGGGTTTTTTTCTTTGAGTCCATCAATCAGTCAGTCAATCACTTTGTTTGTATACCACTTTCCATGAAAACACAATGTAACACAAAGTGCCTTGAATAAAGGCAGCCCCCATCCATGCACACAGCAATAAATTACTGTTATAAATAAATACCAAATAAATACTTCCTGTATTTAACGATTGCTTTTAGTTTGGTAATAAAACACTATAAATCTTCAGAGAATATAAAATAAAATGAAAAATAGCCAACACCACCATGAACCTTGATTCCTCTTAATATGTATTGTAGCATTTTTGGCTCAACATCAAATAGCACAACAAGTTTTTGAATATTGTGAATGTTTATGGATAGTTAATCGTGGGGATTCAGCTGCCGCATCAGTAGGATGGAGCTCTGTGTGGGCGTTTTATGCACGCCTACATGCACTCATACCCACAGTCCAACTTGTGTTGCATGTGGTAGCTTTAATAATTCACTGTTAAAGTTTTCTAGGAAAGAGAGTTCTCAAGTCAAATTATTGGACTTTGATTACTTACTTGATCATAAAATGGTTAAAAATGTGAACACAGCGGCAGAGGACCTGCTGATGAGATGTTAACTTGCTCTTTCTTAAATGGCATTTGACCATTAATTAAATGAAAACACCAAATAGTCTATGGAGTTATTGTTTATCATCCACTTCATTGTTGAATTAGCATTTATTTGGAACACACAGGCTTGGTAAGGAAATCTGCCTTGGCACAGACTTCATATTATAAAGGGAGATTCTGCAAGCACACACCTACACAGCCACACAGCCAACATTTAGTGATGAAAAAAAACATCTGTAGGTTTCATATTTCATATCAGCAGGGGCTTAATGAAAGATGACACCATCTAACTGTGTGTCAATACAAACAAGGCAAACGCTCCTTCGGAACAATCAGCAAAGTCATTACAACCGAGACACTGCATGTTTCATGTGTAAAGCAGTGAGGGGTTTGATCGGAGCTGATGGAGTGGAAGTGAAAATCAAGACAGAAATTCCAGTGATGGTGAAATGTGTTCATTCAGACCACCACCAACTGCAAATGTATGCTCTGTCCTCCTTGACTGTCTGAGCCTGCATGATGAGTTTTCTGTCACTTTCTTGGAGTTTGCGGTGTGGGATGTGTCAGTTGTATGTGGGCACACTTTGAGTTGCGCTTCATGTTGTCAGAGAAGGGAATTCATCTCATTCACAATAATAAGATGTCTTACATACCGACTGCGACAGATATTCACCAGTCACCTCGGCACAATTTTCTGCTTTCACTTTGAGCTACTATGGCCATTTTGCTCAAAAATGATCCAATAAAAAACAAGCACTATCATTATACACAATAATAATGCTGTCTGGTACATGATTATTGTGACTTTCCAGCTCTTTTCACTCCTCTGAGTGAATACAGCTCAGTTAATAAGCATAATTACAGGAGTTGAGACATGTTAAAACTACCAGGGGCACAGTTAGGGCTCTCTCTCTTGGTTTCCCTTATGATTACTGTAATTACAGCCCAGGCGCTCACAGCAGAAACATATCAGTGAGAGCTGAAAGGCTGGTCCTGAGAGGGGTGGTAGACATTTGTGGTCTCAATAGATTTATACTGTACTCAATCAACCTGGGAGATAATTACAACCTATATGCTTGTTAAGTTCTCATAGCGTAGATAAAATGCAATACCAATTATTAAGTAGCTTAAAATAGCAGGCTGAGACAGATGATGAAGTAGGTAGATCAGGGTTTAATTACAGTGTGATATGAGCTCCCTTGAAATTTTGAAGATTTGAATGAAGAAAAGGTATATCACAAAATGCAAACTTATTTTACTGCTTCACCAACAACTAAAATTGGAAGCAAATCATTTGGATTACCCCAAGGTGGCTAGATACAATATACATCATTAGTCCCCTTCGAACTTATCTTGCTTTTTTTTTTAACTCCAATAACTCCTAACTTCTGAAAGTTATTCTGTATTTAAAAGGTTTTACTTTTGCTTGCATTGATTAACAGCTGAACCAAACTAAAGTGATCAAACTAAATTGAGAGAAACAAATGGCTTAAAATAAACAAAATTAAAAGGATATGAACAGGAAATGAAATAATACAATAACCTTTAACGCATTTGTCGTGATTTATTACAGGATTATTTTCTCAAAGTGCAGAACATATTGAAGACTTATATTTTATATATTTATATAAAATAGTCATATCTTCCCACAGACATTAATTGGGGACAAAGGCTCTGATCTGCATCATGGCACCAACCTCTATACCAACTTGTCTTCAACAAAAGCATAACGTACATTTTATTATTTGCTTCATAATGCTGAAATACAGACTTCTCATTTAATTTTGGGTCTGAATATTGGGTTGCTTGACAAAACAATGTAATATTGATGAACACAACACTGCATTTGCAACAACATACAGCTGAGCAATGGCTTCACATAAAGCTGCAGCCAGCATCACCACAGTCCAAACAAACAGCCCATTCCAGGGCAGGTGTAGAACAGACTGTCGGCACTAGTTAGTTTTGTGGATAGACAGTAATGTCATGAATTTTGTTTGCAATTTACTTAAAAATAACCAGTAAAACTATATATTTGATATAAACACTGTCGCAGCCTTTTAGTATTCTGCATGTTCATGCACTCAGTGTGGCCTGACGAGCTGTCCACTGGATACAGTCTACAGATAATGTTGGATGACTATTTCATTATCAACCTCCATGATGCTCCAGACTGACGTGTTGTTCTGTTGAGTCTGGAGGCTCACCCCTAAAAAGAAGCACAAGGGTGTGAACAAGATAATAGTACAGCTCATTCAGACAGTGAGGCAAAATGTGCAGAGCTCCTGCACAATTATCTATTCAATCTTTTCTTCGCCAGGGTCAAAAAAGGCAAGAAGGTGGCACGCCTCTTGGAAATTAATCTCCCTGCAGGGCTTTCATCACAGTCACATCTGAGAGAAAAGATGGTCCTATCTTTTTCTAGCCCCCCCCCCCCCTTTCCCCTGGCCTCAGTATCTTTGTCTGGAACCCTCTCTGTATCAGGATCAGTGCTGTCCAGATTGCTGCTGCTGAGTTGAGAGGTATTACCATTTGTCATTGTTGTCCTAGTAGTCTGCATCAGTCTGTCTCAGAGCTGGCTGAACATGCGACTTCATCTTCCCCTTCCATTAGAGCTAAAATATTAACTCATTTAAGCCATATCATCATCAGTTACAGTACTGACATGCGCATTCCACTTCACTTGCTTCTAATACCCTGGTGGCTTTTGTTTGGACAGGTTGATAGATGACTGGATAGATAGCATCTGTTTAGGTCTTTGTCAGGGGCAGGCAGTATTGTGAGCTGAGATTTAGATTTCTTGGCATCACTTGCACTTGGATTTGCTTTCTAAATATCCTAATTTTTTTACACTTTGTTTCAAAATTACATTTTAACCTGCAGAACCAGGATATAGGGCAGATTGATAGATACCAAACTAATTAATGCATTTCTTAGGCCAATATGATTTTTTCAATGATAACAAAAAGCACAAGGCAGGCTCTAAACAGCATGGTGAAATGGACTTCATTATCATCATCAGTTCTGATGTAGTTTTATGAAATGGACAGGTAGTGAAAGGTGTTACTTGAGGGTTATTTCAATGTAGCACTGAAATAAAAGTCAGCATTTCCCCTAATGAATCTATGGTGCATGGACAGGCTAAGGTCAACCTCACTTCCAAAATGTTGTCACTAACAGGTACAATGTATTAAGGTCAAAAAATATTTTCTCAAAGGGGACAGTCATTGCTTCATTGTTATTCAGTGACCCTAGATTGGTGGCCTCTGTAGCTTCAGATGATTGTGTTGCCTTCTTTCACAGGTCTTATTTAAAAAATATGGATTTCTTAGTTGTATTCTTTTTTATTTCCTAAACTCCAGCGTCTCACCTGTGGTTTCCCTGCAGGGAGTTGCAGTGTGGCTAATGGAATCAGACATTGATGCTGGCAAAATAAATTAGATCAGAAGACCAAGGCTACACACAGCAGGGAGGAATGGTGAGTGGTGAATCCTGGCAGTGCATAAAACAGATCCCATTAGCACTTAACAGAATCATTTCCTATGCCAGACACAAACTACTTTGTGTTCAAGAAAAATCTTGAGTCATAAATGCTGCGATTTTACCATTACTCAAGTTTAGTTAAACACTACTGCAAACCAGCCAACCAGAATATCCTCAGACTGACAAAGAAAAACTGTTTAACCGAAACCAAATGTGGATTTTTGCCAAGACACCCAAAATAATCAATTTTGAACATAGAAGAGAGTTGTCCCAGCAATCATTTATCAGCTCAGTATTAACTGTATTATACGAATGCTGATCTTGTAATCTGCCCAGACCAACCCCCAACACCACCTGACGCTCAGAGCCTGATAAGGACACAGTTCATGTAAGCGTGCGGTAGTGCTAGAACAATACACGTTCATGAAGCATAACAACCTTAATTTAGTGTGTAATTGGCCTGCTTGCTGTGAAGAGCATGGTTCATATCTTCCACAGAAGAAGCCATCACCATTATTCTTGTAATGGCTTTGTACGTGCACCGTTGACAGTGGATGCAATAATCGATTCATAACTAGGAAAGTCAACATTTGTACAGCATGTCAACTATGAACACACTGCAAGAACATGTTTCATGAAAAAATATCTTCAAAGATGTTAAAAGTCAAAGTGCTCTAAACATTTAGGAAATTCTTGTTTGGGGCAGACATCCGAGTTGTGTGAGATCTACAACGATCTCACACAAAGCAAACATGAACTTCTGTTTGTTGCTTTTACAGGCCACAGAAACATGCAAAACTCTTTACCATATGAACCCAATATTCGTAGAGATGCAAAATAAGTAGTTCTGTTATTTACAGTGAAAGTATATTCCTATGATTTATAAATCACATGGTGAGGCTTGCAGAGTGGTACAGTACATTTTAACATCTTTCTATACACAGATAGAACCAGAGTTGTAAATCTCATTCACTCAAAATTGTTGAAGTCAATGCTATAGATAGACCACTATAGTTAATTTATTAAAGCTGTACATCTGAGTACCACTACAAACCAAATCTTTGCTGTATGACAACACTCATTCGCTTTTGTGCTTTGCATTCTATTGTCTCCTTGAAAGAAAACTGGAAGTGAGGCATATTAATGAACAAGTTTTGCAGTAAATGACAGATTGACAGGAAAAAACACAGGTTGACCAGGAGACAACTGAGCACATATGCCAGATTGTGTTACTAATACCACAATAACCACACTGAACATAATGCACATTACTGTAAATGTCACTCAGGCAAGTGTCACAACCCAGCTCAAGGCTGAACAAAGCAGGGAAGGCCACCCAGGAGTTCAAACCAATACTTTATTTAAAGAAATGACAAGGACATTTACTTACAACAGAAAATGCTGTGGAAGTCAGAGGGAGATTAGCTTACTGCCACCATGTTACATGTATATCCAGCAGCCATCAGGTGATGACCAAATCTTCCATCGGGCTCCTGCAGGGAGAGACCTTGCTTTCAGATGGTTGTCACACCCAACCCCCCCATAAAAAGAGGGCACTTGAAATTAAATAATGTTATTAACATTTTAAACAGGCATTCACATTGAAATCAGCCATTTTGTCTGCATTCCTTGAGCACCAAAGGATTGAAATGTTCACCACTACCTCAACACATTAAACAGTGCATGTGGCCTGGCCAAAACGTCATGCATTAGAAGAATGTCCACACACAACTTCATAAAGCTGACAAGTTCAATTAAGTACAGGTCGAGTTTGCTGGTTACGTTTTCAATTATGCAATGGTTCTTTGTTACTCACCTCTCAGGCCACATGTTGCAGGATCAAATGGAGGAAGAGGTTGGAAACTTCCTGTATTTATACCTTGACAGCAGCAGTGATGTCACTGGAAGCAACCATTTGTGAAGGGAGGTCTGGTCAATGTTTGTAATTATTTGTCTGTTTTATTATTTGTCTTTTTCAGTGTGTTGTGTTTGTGAAGTAGCTAAATGCAAGCTCTTGGACAATTGTCAGTGCAGGCATATTTAACATTTGTTTGAAATGGATAACTTTCACCAGTCTGGTTTCAAGAAAGGTGTGGCTTCTGAGATTGGTTTGGTCTGATTGGGCTCCTGTTGATAGAAGGAGCCTGAAAAGCAACAGTGTTTGACAATCAGGGGGACAATGTAACACCACCTTGTATCTATTTTTATTTTGCATGTCTCAAATAAAAGAACTTTTGTTACCTGGAAACTGTTTCTGAATCTGCCAAATAAAAAGCTTTCGTCCTTTTTCCAATGTGATTTTTTATTCCTCTAATCTGCTCTTTATAATAACCTCATAAATCATCAAAAACTCATTAATGCTCCTGGATGAGCAGCTATTGCTTCTTTTGCAACAATGATATTAAAAGGGCCATCACCATGCATGACGGTCTTCAGGTTAGGGCTTCTCTTCTGTCTCACTGAGAGTGTGTGTCATCTGTCTCTCTCTGCTCAGACACACTATTTATTCACTTAGTATTGGTAAATGACAGGATGCTCCTCTAGATTGCTCCGGCACACTTAAACTTCTTGTTGCATCCACATACAGAGAGGGTGTGGAAAGGAAACACTGCAATATAGATGTTGTTTTTTTCTATTGGAAATAGAAAAAGGACAGAGGAGCACATGCTTTATTTAAAATATAAGATAGAGGCAATCATCTCATTTTCATCTCATTTCCAAATTCTTGATTTTCCTGTCACCTGGGATCACTTTTGATTGTCAACCACCACAATTTTAAAAAAAGCATATACCCATTATTGTTATAGCACATGAATGATTGTAGGCCAAAGAGATACTGAGAGGATCAGCTGTGGTAAAAGGTTAACACATCACATTGCTGATAGGGCAGTTATTTTCATTTTATTCATGTGGACCATGAAAAAAATGCAGCTTCAGCACCTCAGTGTCGCATCTTTGATGAAAGGTTTTGCTGCTCCTTTCTGGTCTTGACTGTAAACACATTGAGCAGTGGCTCAAAAATATTGTTCGTTGGCAACATCATTCCAGCAAAATATTGATGAGTGCTGTATATCAGCCCTCAAAAAGCCATGAGTCAAACATTGGCAAAGAAAGACAGGGAGATCAAGAATGAGCAATTTGGCAACTGGTCTGTGTGTCAGTATGTAACCACTCAAGCATGTGTGTGTGTGTGTGTGTGATGCGTGTGCACAGAGCAGAACCCTGCTGGGTGGCTGGGGAAAGCTTTGAGCTGCTAGATGCTGTTTTGTGGGGATGATTAATGACCAGACATTGGTGCGCAGCTTTGTGAAACCATTGTAGCCTTGGAGCCTGATACTTCGTCTATCTAATATAGGAGAATAAATTGAAAAATAAGTCTCCACCTCATCAACAAACACAGATTTAAAAATGAAATACTCTGTACAAGATGGGTTTAACATTACAGCACTTACAAGGCTAAAAGATGAAAAGGTATGAACCAACCTTTGTGTTAATCAGATCAGATTGTGGCTGCCAGTACTTGTATAGAACTGGTGACACTCTTTTATGTCTGTGCTTTTGTGCATTAAAAAGTAGAGGAAACTATTTATAAAGCAATGCTCGGACACAAAGCAATTCAAAGTGCTTTACAATGGCATGGAATTGCCGTAAAATTATTTGAGAGGATATTAAAATTGCACTTAAAGAGAGGCCTTGAGAGAAGTGTAGAATAATTAAATAAAATTAATTACAAAATTATTATATGATTTAGATGGACTTTACTGCTAATACTTTTACCCTATTATATGCTGCTTGTAGTTGTACTTTCTGTCCCTGGACTTGATGAGTGATGTATCTGCCTGCGTGCAGATGCTCACAGCTCCATCTTCTTTCCAGTCACATCCTTTCTTTTTCTTTGTCTTCTACTTTTTTTGTTTGTTTGTTTTTTTCCAGTTTAACCAGCTTCTCTTTATTAGTTTATCATTAACGCCCCCTATTTTATATTTACCTTCCTTCTGTTATGCCATCCGGATTTTCTACATTGGATGACATGGTTTACCAGCAAAGTGCTCAGTGGCAAATAACATAAATATTTATATGAACCCAGGTTGGTTTGTCTTTTTATTTGCTTGATTGAAGTGTCAGTTAAATCTCCCTGTTGCTGTGTGTGGCCACATGTCCTATGAATAATTGAGCAAAGTGCTTGAAGTCACTTAAAGTATTACTTAAAGAGAACTGCACCGTCCTCACATGCTGAATCTTCCATAAAGCCCTTTTCATTTGAGGTTATTGGGGGGAGTTTAGGCAAATCCCAGTAAAAGGCCAATGAATTAAAGTCTGATGCCATTAGAGCTTTTTCCATCTATAGATGAAGACATAGATGTTCATGGTGTATGAGCCAATCTTGGGATCAAAAATAACCTCAGCCTCTCGAGGTAGTGAGAGGGCAATTTGCAATGAGATGTGCAATAGCTGCCTGTTACAATTCAAGCAGAGGAGCAGGCGGCCTCCAGGTGTTTTAGAATGGAGGCCGCCACTTGTTTATAAATGATGCCCACAATCCAGAGCTGAGGCTTGACTCCTTGTATTGTTTTCCAAAACAAGTCTCCTTCCTGTATGTTACAGCAAGCTTTCCCTATGTGCTTTGAGACAGAAGCCCAAGTGAGAAACTCAGTGTTTATCTGTGTTCCAGTTGATATCACCAATACAGCATTTTAGCATGGATTTAATAACCACCATTATATGCGTCACAGATAGATTTACTGTGTCACTGAGGGTTGAAATCTGACTAAAATAACACAAAAACAATGTGGACCCAAAGCAATATGTCAGAACTATTTTACTATATCAGTGAAAATATCATTGAAATGTCATCATGTGTAGCTGCACAGTACTGAGTCTGTTTGTGCTGCTTACTTGAAATTCACAGCTTTTTTTATTTGTTTGTTTTTTTAAGTGCAAGATATATCAATGATATTTGAAGTTCAACATCTTCCTAACTAATTGTGTGTTTGATTGTACTTGCAGACAATCGGTCCAAAGGAGGGCTGGCAGGTGTACAGCTCAGCCCAAGATGCTGATGGGCGCTGTATCTGCACAGTGGTGGCACCAGAACAGAGCCTGTGCTCCAGAGATGCCAAGAGCAGACAGCTTCGCCAGCTATTGGAGAAGGTAAGGTGGATTTCTGCAGCACACACTGTCTCCCTTCAATCATGGGAATAATTATTGCTCTAATGCTGTCAAACTCAGTATAGTACCAGCTGTTTTAACACAAACATTTCACTTTTGATTTAACAACACTGCTGTAAGGCAGCCATGAAAGTAGCTTTCAGTCAGTTACAGCAATAGGAAAAAGAGGAAGGGAAGCCATCATCCATTCACCTGTACACTTAACTATTTAACATGTCTTCTTCATATATTTTGTTTTGTTATGGCTTGTGTTATTCTAGGTTCAGAATATGTCTCAGTCCATCGAGGTGCTGAACCTGCGGACTCAGAGGGATTTCCAATATGTCATGAAGATGGAGAACCAGATGAAGGGCCTGAGGACCAAATTCAGACAGATTGAGGATGACAGGAAATCCATCATAGCCAGGAACTTTCAGGTATTGTATAGCTATTGTTTATCACTGCCTGCTTTAGTCAAATGCTCAGTGGACATGCCGTGAAGTTTGTATTAATCTAAACAAATGAAGAAGTCTATGGTTTTAATTCAGTGAGCTGAAGATTTAATATTTAACATTTCATTTAATTTAAATATAATATTTAGATAAGTATTTTCAAACAGAAAAAACACCTTTTTCTTCTTAAAATCAGTATTTGTGTTTAAAAGATGAAACATCACCTAAAATGTTCTGTTATTAATGATAACAATGACTGAGCAGGGAGAACCATTTGCATGGCAGGGACAGGGACACAGCCATGGTTACTACCAACAAATCTGAATATTGCATCTGCACAGTGTATCATTGTCTGACAGTGTACCACCACACCTCTCTGCTTTTCTTTCAACTCCCACTCTGTTTTCCGTCTCTGCCGACTCTGTGTCATCATTCTTGGCAGGAGCTTAAGGACAAGATGGACGAGCTGAAACCTTTGATCCCCGTGCTGGAGCAGTACAAGATGGATGCTGCGCTCATCTCCCAGTTCAAGGAGGAGATCAGGAACCTGTCTGCCGTCCTGACAGGCATCCAGGAGGAGCTTGGGGCCTATGACTATGACGAACTCTATCAGCGAGTCCTGCGATTGGACAGCAGGCTCCGCAGCTGCATGGGCAAACTCAGTGAGTATAGTAAACACAACAGGCAGCTATTAGCACATCTGAGTTAATGCAAGGTGCACAGTTTCTACACTTTTATAATTGCACTAGGACAATAATATTTGCATGATAGGAACTGCCACAGTCATATTGTTGTCATAGTAACAGTTTCTGTCCTAATGGTATGCTGTTTCCACTGTGCAGGAAAATAACCAATGGGTAAATAAAAAGTATTATATTGTAGAGTTTAACAGTTCCTTTCTCTCACAGTTTACACATTCCCGTTGTGTAGGTGAAGAAAAGTTTCTGTCCTTGTGGACTGAATTTGGTGCATTGACAACCTTCCACTGTTCATACAGGACAACATACCTACAGTGACAAGAAAGCTGCTGGAGTAACAGGCTTTACCTAATCAACTAAAAGCAGGCTGTTTGATGCTTTAAACATTTATCATTGCAGCAGCTGTCAAAAGGTCATTCATCATGTGTTTCCCACAGAAAAACAGCGTTAAATATGATCACACACCGAAGTTGAAGAAAAACACCTCAAACTAGTGTTTGAACTCTAAAGATAGACAGTCTGGTGTATTTTGTATAATTTTGTTTTACACAGAATAATGAGCATATAGGAATATAATTTACATATAGAGGAAAGTTATGTTCACAAGCAGCAATGCTACCATTTACCTTCAAGTTGAATAGAGCGGCTTGCTGCCAGAACTATGTTAGTATGCACAGAGTCTGGTGGCACATGCATGAAATTGGCTTGAGAAATGTAGTTAGAGACAAAAACCACCACAGCACATCTTATCGCTGCATTCCTTTATTAACAGCATGTGGGAAATTAATGAAAATCACTGGACCTGTTACAATGAAGACATCTGGAACGCGGTTCGGGGCATGGATGACTGATCCTCTGGCATCGACCAGAAATAACAGGGTGAGTTATTAAAATACAGCGGTTTTGCTTAATATATGTGCTTTCATAGGAGGCAGAACATCACAAAAGCTGAAGATAGGACCATGATCATTTGATGGCTTTTTGTAAAGATTAATTATCACGATCAGTTTTGGTGACTGTGAGTTTAGTATTGAAAAGTATGAGCTTTGTTCCTTTTGTCCTCTCTGATGCAGGTCTGGTACATGGACAGTTTCACCAACAGCAAGATTGTGCGAGAGTTTAAGACAATGGATGACTTTGTGGCAGGCGTTGTTTCTCGAACCTACAGCCTCCCATTCAAATGGGAAGGAACCAATCACATGGTGTACAACGGATCTCTTTACTACAACAAGTACCAGAGCAACATTATTGTCAAGTACAGCTTCGAGACGGGCAACGTGCTGGCCCAGCGAGCTCTGGAGTTTGCTGGCTTCCACAACATGTACCCATACACGTGGGGTGGGTACTCCGACATCGATGTCATGGCAGACGAGCTGGGAATGTGGGTTGTGTATGCGACGAATCAGAACGCGGGAAATGTTGTTGTCTCTCAGATCGACCCTGATACCCTGCAGGTCCTGAAGACTTGGAACACGGAGTACTCAAAAAGAAACGCGGGTGAGTCATTCATGATCTGTGGGACACTGTATATCACCAACTCCCACCTGTCAGGAGCAAAGGTTTACTACGCCTACTCTACCAAGACGTCAACATACGAGTACATAGACATTCCTTTCCACAACCAGTACTTTCATATCTCCATGCTTGACTACAACCCCAGAGAGCGAGCACTGTATGCCTGGAATAACGGTCACCAGGTAATATTTAATGTCACCCTCTTTCATGTCATAAAAACTGATGATGACTCATAGACATTGCTTTATAGCTAACATACCACTGTGTGTGATACAAGGATCTCCATGTTCCCCGTTTTTTTTTTTGTCAAATTGGACAATGGTATCATCATTACTTGAACTTTTCTAATTTGTGGCTCTGACTTCTTTGCTGCATTGGGCATGGACACCAATGACTTAAAACACACTTCTCCATTGCTGCTGCTCAGACTGGTATGCCTTATTTGCTGTGTGGGGTCTGCCAGCCAAAGACTCTTGATGGCTTTTGCATGTTCACATTTTATCTGCAGTGATTTTCTGTAGTATAGATGTGTTTTTGTTGCAGATCTGTTTTGCATTTTAGTCTATTTAAAAGTATTTAAACCTCAAAGGCATTCGCTACCCCGTAAAGTTAGTTGATTATAAGATGTAGTATGCAGTCTTTTCAAATTGTAAATTATCACTGTTATGTATGTCTCTGTGGCAGAAAAACATTTGTATTTTTTATAAAATTAAACCATAGAATACCTGTGCATTTTCATTAAAATAAAAAAATATATATACATTTCATTAAAAAAGTCTTGCTTGGTAATATTAATCATGATCATTTGCTGGGATGAAATGTTACTTACATATTCTTTTTGCTTCATTTTTGTTAACAGAATCCCACCATGCATCAAGTGGAAAGGCATGCAGCAGAATGTGACATAGGATACCCATGTTATACCCATCACTCATAACAGCCTATGAACTCTATTTTTTTAAATTTCACTATTGTTTCTAAGAGTGAATTGTGATCATCATCATCATCATCATCAATGCCATTAATACAGTTACATCAAAAGAAGGAAAGTCAAAAAGAAGTTCACAATCTTGCTGCTATTAGATGGGAAAGTCGAGTCCCATCACCCTTAAACAAACCTTATTACTATGGAAATAAGCCTCAAAGCCTTTCACCTTTGGTAGCACCAGAATAAAGTACACCACAACATGTTATTCAAAGCAATTTATTCAGGTCATACTCCCCTTGGTTGTAGAAGGCAGAGGAGATCACATTACTCCATTTAAGGTGTGACAGGTTGTATTACCACATTATTAATTTCAGGGTTAAAAAAAAAAACAAACGCTGCAAAGTAGCAACCATAATTCTCATGGGGCTAACAACAACATGGACATACATAGTAAAAAGCCTTTCCCTGATTGTGATGGTGAAAGGAAGATGGCTTGAGAGTCATCCTTGGTTTTTCAATCAGCATGAAGGGGCAAATAACTGCTGGAATGATTCACTCTAACTTCCACTTCACTATCATGTCTCTATCATCATCAGCATCAAGGTGACATTCATCGTATTGCACCTGATGGTTGGTTCCTAATGTTTCACAGTGTGGCATCTCTCCTTCATGGGTAAGCACGTAGTTACTGTCATGGGACTCACAGCGAACATGCCTGAGGCTAAGAACATTTGCTTGTTGTCTCATAAACAAACATAGACATGCAGCAGGAGGTGGACTGTAATCTGCTAATTGAATCAGCCTTCATCAGACCTCACAGGAAACTGCTGGTGCCTCTGCCATGACCTTCAGAGGACTGATTAAAATGAGAATATCATGATCAGTAACAAAACCCGAAGGTTAGGTAATAGGAAATATAGGAAATAAAACGCTTTAAAATGAGCTTGTTTTGGTTCAGAATGAAACATTTCAGCCTCTGTAGTGAGACACTGGAGCATCATACCTGAGTCACACAGGCGTCTGTTATTCACAACAAGATGGTGTGGCTGCAAATGAGTCCTATGTGCTATGTAGGCATGGAAATTCAGTGGAGTTCCATGTCATGTCATGTCATTTTCCAACCGCTTATCCGTTACCGGGTCGCGGGGGTAGCACGACTGCACCCAAATCACATTGCACCAGTAACCTGAGACCTCCTGCGGGTGGTGAGCCTACTGGAGGTGGTTCCTCGTCGGGGAATCGAACCCCCGGTCTTCCGCTTGAAGGCGGAGGTACTTATCCACTGTACTAACAAGGGCAGTGGAGTTCCAAGATAAAAGAAAAAAAAAAAACATTGAAATTTAACAAAAATGAATATAGGACTCCAAAACTGCCAAAACATCCCATGATCCTATGGTTCACTGGTAACACTGTGCCCTACAAAGTTGAGAAGGTTCTAAAAGATGTCACACGAATGCTCTCTAGTACTATAGTAGAGGGTGTATACTTGTGTGTGTGTTTTATATTAGCCCTCAGTGTTGTCCCTTATTGACTCTAGGGATCCCCGCAGTAACTCCACGGCTAACAACAACATTTAAAAAAAGAAAACAAACAGAAAACTTCCCGTCAGCGGATCTTAATTAAATCAAGAAATGGCTCATGCAGAGAACTCAATTAGGATTGATTCCCACTCCTTCTCCCTTTCCTCCTCTGTGTACACAGCACATAACTGATTGGATGGCTGGCTGCTTATTCATAGTCAGAGCATCGGATCGAATGCTGCAGGTTGCGCCACATACATCTTGATCTGTGTTCACTCACTGGATACATGGCACAGGCTGAATATGCTCCAGCAGCTGCTCTGTCGGGCTCTATCCGAACAGGCAGGCATGGGCTCTGGGCTGCTGGACTCAACTGTGATGTGATTGCACACATTTGGATTCTTTTAGGGTCAGAGCCTGAAAAAAAGCGCCATGCAAAATACACATTAAAAAAATGTTATCTTAAAGTTGCAGTCTTATAAACATAAAACACATAAAACAAGGTTCTAGCTTAATTTCTGTAGTCTCAGTCTATAACTGAGACTGTTGGTGTGTATTACATGCCAACTGTCATTTTTTGCACATATTATTTAAAGTGTAAACTTGTGACCTTCTATTGAGAGGTGTTCTTAATAAAACACACGCAATAGCGCATCATGTTGTAAATTTTGACTCCATTTTGACTCAAGTGCTCTATTTAAGGATGATGTTAAAATTAACTGCCGCCAGTCTTAAAATGACTAAGCGAAATGTGAGCTTGAGCTCCTTTAGAAATGAGAGGAGAGGGCATTTGCACTGCTCATTATGAAAACCTGTTAACACAACACACATGCGGCAAAAACATAACTACATGTGTAACTGTTGTTTCCATTCCTGTACTTGCACATTCCAATAAGAGGCTTAATATTGACACATATTGATGTCATTGTTCTTTACATGTGTTCCATGTTGCTCTCTCATAGAGTGTAATCCTAATCGAGCATATACCTTCTGGTGTGTTTTAGCCCAGGGATTTCTGTCTGGTCCCTTTCATTGATCCAGTGGTATTAAATGAGCCATTTCAGCTCATTTAATGGAAAGAAAAGCCATTTTGCTCAAATACTGTAATGACTCAGTGGTATCTGTCAATAATCCTGCTGAGCTCAAAATTAATTACAAATTAATCTCATTGTGGATTAGGCCGATACAATCAAGGGAGCCTTGAAACTTCTCCCTCAAATCCACAGTAAAACCCTTCCTCTCAAGCTTTAGTTTTCACTTCGCTCTAACATCTGCCCAGATTTGAGAGCTTGAGGCACTGTGATGTTTGCCAGTTCTCTCTGAAACTAGGAAGCTATAGCGATAGTGTGTGCTGTATCTCTGTGAAACTGTAATTTCCTTTTAGGGAAGGTGCAAGAAAAAGCTGCCAGAACAAGTTTATGCTCACATAAAAAAACAAAGAAAACAGAACTTCCATCTCAGTTGACACTTTGACAGAAGATACTGAAGTTATTGTATTATGAAAAGTCATCCCGCCATCTCCCCAAAGCCCTAATGTTATATCTGTTCTATTAGAGACATCCACATCGACCACATCGATTAACCAGCAGACTAGCAGAATAGGCCTCTCAGCACTGGTTGGTTGCTGCAATAATTATCATGTAGAAGTTGCATCTCTTATCATGACATGCCACGTGATGGAGAGAGAATATAATCTGTCTTTAGGAGAGGGCTGAGAGGTTGAATGAAAAAATAAATGATCACATTTACATACATTGCTCTTCCTATTAATAGACAGTCTGTAGAAGTCCTTGGTCCATGATAAACACTCTGTAGTTTCTTTAAATTATGTCTAGTTACTGGTTCACAGTTCTATTGCCATCATAAAAGCAACAACCAACATTTGAGATCAACTAGTTTGTGATTCAGTGAGGAGCTGAGATCACTGTAAAAATAACAAACATGAATAACAAAACAGTCATAAATTGCAAGTTTTTTGAGAACCAGTTTGTTTCATAAATATACAAAGGTATTATTGAAGAACAAACAAGGTTTGATATGTTCTTCAATATACAAAGGTATTATTGAAGAACAAACAAGGTTTGATATCAACTTACAGTGCAAATACTTCCAATCAATGGTTCAGTATTGTGTCTTTGAGTGGAAATTGTGAAGTACAGTTTCTCCATTTACAAATGCAGACTCACATGTTAAACAGCGCATCTATGTGCATCTCTGTCTTTATCATGAATTAATAACACACATCCAGCACAGCCCATCATGAGCAATTTGGGGTTCAGTGTCTTGGCCAAGGACACTTGAGCACACAAGAGGGGGAGACTCAGATTTAACTGTGACCTTCTGGTTAGAGGACAACCTGCTTCCACACTGCCACCCAATTAGTAACATCATTCATAACAAGATCCTGGGATGAATTCATAAGAAAAATGTTCACGCTGACTTTATACATATACAAACTCATCCTGATTTGTGTTTGAAATTTATTTTTGGGATTTGTGTGAGAATCATTGTCCAGTTTATTTCATGACTCTGCAGGGATATTTGTAAATAAGACATGAGGATGGTTTGACGTGACCTTTGCCGACTCAAGAGTCCTCAATCCAGAATCCTAAAGTCCCAATAACATCCTTGCAGTGAACATTTATTAAAATCCCTTGATGATCTAATGAGTCGAGTCTTTTGGGAATGATGCATTATGTCTGGAAGGGTTCACGTTGGCCTTGAAAGTACAACAACAAGGTTAAGATGATTTAGTTCACTCTTATTTTATTAACTTCTGCTGTGAAGATTAAATAAATGAGCTTGTTTTGAACATACCACGGCCAAGTGGAGCTGAATACCATTTATCTTTTTATTTATTTTTTTTTCATTTATCTTCTAAGTTATTTTTTACCAAAAAAAGGCAGCCTTGAAATATATTTGAATGAGAATGAATGAAAACAATTACATGCACAAGTTATGCGCATCCCTATGAGGGTCTTGCAAAACAAAGCAGCAGAAACCAAGTGAGACATGTTTTTTTTTTTTTTTTCCTTTTATCATTTTCTTCTGTCCGCTCAAGAAGAGAGAAGGTATCCATTTGTGATTCAGCCTTACTAAACCAAAACAAAAGTAATTGAAACCTCATATCAGCACCAAGGTTTCATTTTCATTTCATGTCCACATCTTGTGCTGATTTCCATATAAATCACAACAATCTAGGTCGTTTTGCTGCTGTGGGTGCCCTATAGATAACGGCTGGTACTGGAATTTGTATTTCCTCCTGGCACGCCCAGAGTGCCTTAAGATTTGAACTTGTTCATGTTAAGTGATGTTTTCTGCTAGCACCCATGGGGAGAGGAACACTTTTACAGAGAAAGCTCGAAGACTTGAAACACCCTGTAAAAATAGCTGGGACGAAGTCTGTCCCCAGGGGGAGGAATTTGATCTCTGGCACAGATGCCAATTTTGAAAAGTCACTAGAAAATAAAGCCATCTATTACTTTTTTCAACGCATCAAGTAGTAACCGACTTGTTGAACAGTTGCCATCTAAAAGGAAAGTATGAAGACAGGAAGAACACCTGCACAGTCATTGTGTCTACATGGTATCTATGGTGTTCTATATTCATATAATTGTCTTTATCAGCTTGATTTCAGAATATTGGTGACAGAGTTAGCACAATAAATTGCATTTCAGTGACATGATGTCCAGGATGTGCTGATATTCTGTCTAATATTTGAAGGGGACATCTGTGTTAGAGACAGTCATATTCACTTGCCAGACTCATCAACATAAAAGCTGTAGAGCAGCCCAGCAAGGTAAATGAGTGCGTTTACCTGGCTCCTTGTCACTTCTGCTGACAGAAGACAAGCGATGATAGTGAGCAAACACAACAGGTATTACATCTTCAATTACATCTCATCACAGCAAACAAAGGCTGCGTCTGGGCTGATTGGACGGTGCAGACACTAAACAGAGTCATATTAGCTCTGTTTCACAATAGCATTTTAATGTGGCCATTAAAGTGACACTCACTTTGTTCCTTTGGTGACAAACTGCCGTAGACACTGGTTCTATGGCAGCCATCGATAATTATGTTTACAGGTGAATTTGTTTACAAGGCCCAACTACGTCCTGAAAAAACAGACACGCTGTGAGGCACAGGGAGAAACATTTCAAAATCTTAGACCTCCAGACATGTAAGACAAAAGAAAATGAACTAAAGGCAACAAATCAACGCCCCTGAGTAACGATTAAATATCTCTTCTGATGCTTACACATTCTTTGGAGTTGAAGTAATGAATCTTTCAGAGATGTTGTTGTCATTTATTGAGCTCAGTTTGCATTTATTTTCATCATTAGTCCTCTTCTCTATAGTCAGAAATTTCCCCTTCATTGCATCACTTTTTTGATTACTGTTCTTTAGCTCACCCCTATGGCATAAAGATTGACAAACATTGTTTCAAACAATTCAAACTAAAGACACTTTCTTAAATCCTCTGTTGTTGTGTGTGGGGTTGCACAAAGCATATCGCTAATATGCTGCTTCATGAGCTATCATGACCTCACCTGTTGTTGTTGCTGTTGATCAGAAATAAAGGGTTTTAGAATCAGTTTAATGGTGTGACAGTGATATGCTGCAGGTGATAGGATCAGAGTGGAGGTTCACAGAAGAGCGTGTGTCTCTAAAGCCAACAGAGCGATAGTTTTCTCATATTGCCTGTCTCATTTGCTGATCTTTGCTCTTCAAATTGTTAAAAAAAAGGGAAATCCGTAAGAGCACTTGTAAAAACCAAAGAAGTGTGAGGATCACTGAATGGTTTAGTGCCTGCCTTTTTGAAACTTGAAAGATGAGCAATCACAATATTATTTCCCAAAAATATAATCCCATAACAAATGAGCAGCTGTCATTGCTGGCATTGATTTATTCCCACAGGTGTGCATTCACTTCAGCGTGGGGGTTCTTCATAGATAGCTGCCAAAGACAAACTAAGGATCCATTAATATGTTTCTGAGAAGGCAGATCTTCATTGGATTGCTCTAAGTTTGCTGTCTCAGCTACAGCTCTGGTATTATATCTCATCTAATTAGTAACTATGTTGATATTTTTGGTCAAATAAATCGCATGTACAGAGCTGTAGTGTTGAAGGAGGAGGCTTGTTTGTTCTGTTGGATTAGTGTAATTGAAGGGCTTTCATGACAGTGTGCACAAATTCATGGACTCGGCATAAAGCCCCTGTCTTTAAGATCTTTAATTCAGTATAAATGCTACAAACATTTTAAAGACGATGATGAGCTACTGTTTGCAAAATTATTCTCAGATATACTAAATACTGGGAAAATACTCTAATGTAATGTAACATCTGATTGCAAAGTATGGCAGCACAGAAGAGTGGTGGATAAGTTCAGCAACCTCGCGGCTGGTCTTTATCGCACTCGTAAAAAACAGAGGAGAGAGTAATTCCTCCGATAATGAAATGTGACTCCACATATCCACCAGCCTACTTGTCATTCCGCACACACTCGGCTCTGCGCGTCACTTTTTGGGGTAAATGAATCATTCCAGCTGTTATTTACATCCAGCGTGTCCACAGTTGTATCAGCCAAACGACTGTCATAAATCTCACTCTCAGTCTCAGTCAATCTCAGGTTTGGACATGTGATGGAGCTGCGTCAACTTGTACTCGTCAAAACTTTGAGGCCTGAGATGTTTTCTCCACTTGTTTGTACTGATAAAAAATCAACTGTACTGATACAAGACTTCACAAGGGCTTAATGAACCTCCTCTTAGAAAATATCCCTGATGATTAAACACGGCTAAACAAGCTCAGTGAAACACTATAAATGCAAATGTGGGTGGCTGAAATGCAAATACAGCCCAATTTGCATGGGGAAAAGTCACATCCAGACTCATTTCTTTTCTTTATTGAAAGGTCTCACATTGTTTCTCTTCTAACTGGCTGAAGTTGTGAACATAACAGACCACTGCTAAAAATGCCACTCTTTTCGTGATGCTTTGCACAGGATCACAGACATGTGGCTGCAGATACTGCACCAGCATCAAGAAATAGATAAAGAAATATTTTAGACTCACGGCTTAAAAGGCACACATTGAAATAATTTACAAAAGCCATCTGGGGAAACTTTTCTACGTGTCATATTCATAGAATAAAGGAGCCAAAGAGCCACTGACCGTGAGCCAGGATTTGGAATAAAATGTCGACTGAACAGTAACGTTGAAGCACTTTCAGTGGTGTGCATCCAGTCCACATCAGACGTGAGCTTGTGTCTGTTTTACTTGATGTATGACTGATACTCGTGAGCGGATATAGGCTGACGGCATCCTTTATAGTGTCCATTCCCCCACCCCAAGAATCTTAAGATGCCTTGACTTCCAGAAAAAAGTGTCAATCACCTGAAAATCCTGTTGACCCCACTCCTCTCCCGCAGCTCTTTAAGCTGTCAGAAGCATGTAAGACAACATTTGATCTTCTTGTGTCTCCCAACGAAAGCACTTGTCCTCACTTTTAATTTCCATCTGAACAAGTTAAACAAAGTGCATTTTAAGGCTTTTAAGCTGCTCACCCACTGTCTGTGATACATATCCTTCTTTAGCATTCAAAACATGACTAAATGGCAGCCTAGTGAATCCTCTTGATCAAGAACTCTATCAATTCACTCTGCCAACACTAACAATCAGCTGGAGGTGAATGACAACAATATGAGTGGACAGACTCTGATGGGAAGAATCCAGCAGGTATTCCAATGACAAATAATAAGGCACACACGGACACGTTCAGCATGACATTTAAGAGACAATTTCATTTGACAACTTAGAATCTGCCATCAACTGATCATGCTGACATTGGACCAAAGTGTGATTTCACATTATATTTACAGTGAGTATAATGGCAATAAAATATTGAAAATATTAAGTCACTGATAGGTTGCTGAGAAAATATTTATGCTAAAAAATCTACTTGTACTGTGTTATATAAATCTGAGGAGAAAAATAATTTTCTCAAAATATGAAGCATAAAATATATAAAAGCTGGATAAATACTACACCAATAAGAAATTTAGTATTTTTCACATTAAATTTTATGTCACAAATAATCACCATTTCAAATACAGTTTCCTGTAAATCACTTCTTGTCTGAATTCTACTTTAAGTCCTTAAATACATGACCACAGCTGGAAAGATGTACTCGGAAATATGTTTCTCTCTATACAACATGCATGCATGCAGTATACAGTAACCTGCCCTGAGGTGTGTAACTTGTGTCAGAATCAGAAACCAAGCTTGGAAACTTCTTTGGTTTCATAGAGCTGATTTGCATTCAAGTGTGCAACAGCAACACACCAGTGAGGGAGCTCACAAAGCAGAAAATAGAGAGGAATACAGAGCAGCGAAGAGGCATCTTAACAAGGAAAGAAGATGAGGACACATTGGACTTAGCGATGGGGTGTACCCACATGCTTTGGAAGCCATGTTGTTCAGGTTAGTCTCTCCATCCCTATTATAGCATCTGCTTTTTTGCTCTGTCTTATGCTTGTAGCTTCCTTTGCTAAATATTCTCTGCCAATCTTCCATTTAGGTTCAATTTGTATCCATTACCACTAATCAATTAGGCACAGTGCAAAGATCAGTGAAGTGCATAGCACAGGCTCCCAAGTTCTCACAACTCACAACCTTCTGCAATGTTTGCGTCAGCAGGCTGCAGTGCAGCTGTGCTACAGGTGAAAACATGTCCTTGATTTGGAGGCATACTCAGTATTATCAGTGGATGCAGTGATGAAATCAAACACAACCAATCAATAGCTATAGACTCTGCACACCAGGACACAGGATTCAGGGGTTTTGGAAGGAGACTGGTGACCTTGTATAAAAGTGAGTGGGGAGAACACTTCGTTCCTGAGTGACTTTGCTTCTACATGGGAAACTAAAAGTAGCGCACATAAGTCAAGGATGGATCCACACCAGATCTGAATGGGTACTGCATCCTCGCACCAAGTTTGGTGATAATCTACTGTTGACTTTTTGTTATCTTGCTGACAAACCAACAAACAAGCAGACAGGGGTGAAATCACAACCTCTGGGGAAGACAACTTTCACTGCAGTTGGGCAGGTTCTACCCCCCCTTTAGAGCTCCTCTGTGAGTTTCATACTTACTGACTTGTCTGTTGAACAGCATTCAAGATCAAAGAACAGATGCTGCTTAAAATTGGTTGGAATCACCCAACATTACAATGAATTCCAAGGACTTGCTGTCTTTAGATGAATGCTGATGATAAATTTCAATAGCATAGCATTGTTAGCAATAACATCCATCTACCAGGGGCTGTTCATCTTTCACCATATGGATACACAGATACTCTCTGTGCAACTTTCCAACACTTCCTCAGTCAAGAGAAGGAATGAAGCAGAGCTGAATGCAGCTAAGTGGTGGCTTGGACACAGAACAACATATTGTGTTTGTTCACGTTCACAGCCAAGAGGAGAGGAGCAGAGGTGGGGGGTAAAAAGTCCTATCAGGCCTTAATTCCTTTCAGCTTAACCAGATCCAGGCATTGTGCAAGCTTAGTCACTGAACTGCTTTACTGAGACACATAACTGCCACAAAATGTGTCACTGCACTTTCTGCCACAGCTGTCAAAGTATCTGCTGTGAAAAAATCTGTTACTTGGTACATAAAAGAAATTGTTGCCCCACCTCCCATCAATATGAAAAACCCACTTCAAAGCAGCTTTGGGAGCCAGGTCATCCTGGGTGAGGGCAGAGAACGTGGAGGCATCTAGCACAGAGAAATGGTGCTGGCAACTTCATGACCTGAAAACATCCCCCTATATCTGGTGTATCTCACCAATCTGGGATCTGCAATGGCCTCACTGACATATTTTGTGATGAAGCGTCGTAATTTACTTTCCAGGTGTTGCCACATTTAAACTCAATGTGCTTCATCTTCTCCTTTTTTCAGCTCCTCATTTTCTATATTCTTTCAAAATTACCACTTGGGTCTGTGTGATAGAGAGTAATGGCAAGTTATTGTCTGTGCTGAGAAAGTGAAGTGAAGTAGAGGAGAGGAAAAATGCACAGTGGTGAACCCATTTGTTCAAATCACACAAAAGCTGTCAAAAACAATCTTGTTTCCCACATGCTACTGATAACAGATCCTCAGAGCTGCAGCTCAGCCTGCAGTTTATTCAAAGGCATTTTCATCCCCTCTGAAAAAACTAAAATAGGTTATTCAATTATTTACTTGGTGAGTTCGATGCACAACAAACAGAAAATCTGAAAACTGAGAATATCTTTGCTACAAAACTCTTAAAACGTATTGCCTATACCACAGTGTGTCTTTGTTTAAATTTGTAGACCTCTCACCAAAACCTGACCTTTTACTGTTTATGTTTTAGATACAGAACCCACCACTGGATTGCTGCTGAAATCGAGATTCTGCCAGACAAAACATGAACAACAACAGTCTGCAGGCATGGTGTACAATGTCCTCTACCTTAGTTCTGGAAGTCTGGATGCTGAACCATTTGCTGCTGAGACTAAATCGAAGAACTGCTGATGCAGATAGGGTTCAAAGTACCAAATAACCTTTTTTAGACTTGATCATGGGGAAAGATAAAAAGTTAATTTAGCTCAGACAAATGTATACAAAGATCAGTTTGTGTGTTGTGTGTGTTTCACATGAACTACAAATCCTTTAACATTCAGTGCCATTCCTCACTACACATCTTGTCTGCACCACACTGACTGGGAGCCCCCCTGTTTACTGCTGCTGCACCCAGTACTTCAGTGCAGAGTACAGTAAGTGTCCTATAGTGTCAGCATTGTGCACCATTTAACCATGCAAATTTGCCCCTGTGTCCATTTTACTCTGCGTTTCTGTTGAGCTGTATCATGCAACATGACTTGTGTGACACGACTGCTGTGCCCTCTGTAATAATTACAGGCTTGTGAAACCTCCAGCTCTCTCTGAGGAAGGGGAATTACACAGGCTGCCTCCACACTTGTTTTTGTGTGAAAGTGTTCACCTTGTGGACAGTCTCCTCTAACCTGGAAGAACCAGGTGTAATGCTCCAACAATCAGCATCCCTTAGCAGCTATGTCCTGAGGAATAACAACAGACCTGCTGCCTGATGGGGAACTACCATGGTGCTTCCAAAGTTTAATTGTACAAGTACAATACTTTTTTAAAACACCATTCCTCTCTGCTGCAGTCGAAAGATATAACTGATATAAAAGACATAATTTTATATGATGAATATCCTTAAATAATCAGCTAGATGGAATTTCTGTGATGGCACAAGAAAAAGGTGCCCTTTCCACCTCACACATCATTTGCTCATAGCATTAACCCGGATGCCATTTCCTATTCAAAGTGCAGGAAAAGGGGTGAGTTAAGGGCAACGACAAAAACCAAGTTAGTACAAAAACACAACCCCAGGCCATTCATCGAGGAGTTTTATCTGTGAACATCACATTATCTCTCTATCTCTGTTTTTCCCTGCCTTTTATCTTCTCAGTCTCCTCATTCTGTCCATTTGTCTCGTTCTGTAAGCATGCATTCGACATTTACAGAAAAATGCAATGTGACATTAGTGTAGCACACACTGGACATCAACCAAGGGTAGAGAAGGGTGTGGTCATAGGCAAGGAACAAGGTGAAATCCAGCAGCAAGTTCAAGTCAGCACGTGCGTTATCTGAAAGCAACAGCCGCTCCTTTCAATGGAAATCCACCTAAACTGGTCGTTACGGCGTGGGATGAGGAAGCAAGAAGTCTCCCCATAAGGAAAATCTATATTCTGTGGACTGAAATGACTGAGTTTCTTGGGCTGCAGTGATATTTTTAAGGGTCAACCATAAAAGACGAGAAACATGAGATGGAAGAAAAATCATTACTCTCCGGGTCTATGCTTTCTTATCGTGCACCAACAGCCTATGCTTAAGAAAATGGAAAGAAACTTATTTTTGTGCACATGAGGCATCGAGGCTGCAACTCAAATTTTCATCTCACCATTCCCCCCATACATACATAAACATAAATTACATACTCATACCAAAAACTTAGATTCTGCCAGTAATGGAGAGATAAATATGATATGTCTGATGCATCTGGCAGGATGGAAACAGATCATACCACCGGACTGTCACATATTTATTTATCAACTCAATATAGCCCTGAAGTGATTATTCAAATGATCGGTTGATATGTGTGTACGCCTACATCAAGGCTTAGCAACCGAGCAAAACTGTGACAAAGCAGCAATATTAGGTTCAAGAGTGTGTATATAATTAGGATTATATATATTTATATCAAAGATTGAATGAAGTATTCCTTTCCAACAATTATGTTCCTATAAACTGCAGCATGTCAGAAAGGGAAATTGTAATGTGGTAAACATGAAGTGTTGCTGAATGATCTGATCACAGCCAACAGGACTTTTGTGGTTGGGATGAACATTCCATGGTAACAGCGAGCACCACTAATCACAGACATCGCTATTACACCTGAGTATTGTGAGGTGTGTGGCATTTCTGTAAAAATAGTTGTCAAGCTCTCTATTATTGTATTTCCTGCGTTCATGGAACAGACACATATATACAATACATTTCATGCCGGTCAGAGACCTCAGGAGCTATGGTCTTCAAAGCACTAACCACCTTGTCTTCCAAGCTGATAAATCAGCCATACCATGCTCAGCACATCCACACCATACATGCTCATGCTACCAAGCTGGAAGTATGAGAAAAATATGAAGGAGCCTTTCCTATCCTGCTTTACTGAGGCAGGCTTGGCTTTACCTCTAGGCTACGCTTTGTCTTGCCTCCTGCAAGACACATCTGCACACATCTCCACACATCTGACGGTCCTCTGGGGATTGGTGTGCATGAAAAAGTAAAGGACTGATAGAACTTATGGCATACAGCTACATGCTTGCAGTCTCACTGACACTTGCACACAACAACTGTGTGAGAACGAAAGACGTCTTATATTTAGGACGGATGAGGTTATAATGGTATACCTTCACAGAATGTTGTATTTTATGGATTCAGCTGGTTCCTTTATCTATCTGCAGCAAGAAGAATCTGTGATTGTTTGTGGCTGCATAGACAATGGTTTTCTCGCCAGTTTCATTAGCTGCCTATAGTAGTTCAGGGCTTTAAGCTCAAATACACAAGGGATGAGTTCTCATCAGTTTAACTGCTTCTCCTCTTAGTGGCTCAGTTGGAAATTTGTGTGAAATATTGGTTATTATGCCTCACACACAAGCCTGTTGGATAGCAGTCACTTTGGGGATGCACACAGATGATTACGCCTCAGGCTAGGTCACCTCCATCCTATATACATAAATCTTTAATCTGATTTCACTGGGAGAACGATAGCCCTCAGGTCACCTTTACTGCCAACACTCTCCTCACTGCTGCAAAAGTGACAAAAGGAGTTTGGTTTGATGAGACTTCACACAGCACACAGAGTTTAAATAATTGAGGTATTTCATAATCATATTTTAAACTTGAGAGCAGACTTAAGAGTGTGTGCTCAGACCTGAACTGTTTTGGGACTAGATGAGTGAGGCTTACATTTTTAATGACCCCCTACAGGTCTGTTATTATCCAAGGCAGAAATTGAGGAGACACTTTTCCATGGATTTTGGGAAGGAGGCTCTGACTGACAGCGTGCAGCAAATTAGAGCTGGTATCACAAATCACTTCACTGATCTGAATTGGTTCGAATGAGAAAAGAAAAAAAAATGAAATCGTTGAATGTGTGGGGCTGTACTTCAATTTTATGAACTGAGACTGGGCTCTGCACTAAAAGAAAAACTCCACAAAAAAAAAAAACATTTTACTTTCATAGCAGCTTAAAAAATACAATCTGCAGCAATACAGGGCAATGTGATAGAAGTGGTGAGCTTTTTGCACATTAGAATAGCCTGAAGTGAATCGTAAGTGGGCATTATACATTTCCTTCAAATCATGTCGATTGTTGTGTTGCATGTGATCTTACAGAGGCATGAAAAAAGCAATTGCTGCAACCCTCTGCCTGGTATAATATTTATAACCATATTCTGACCAGGAGACGTGTCAAACACCCTGACAGTGTGTCAAGTTCAAGAAGCTAGCATGATGAAAACCCTTATACCACAGAGATACCATTGTCTTTTCACTGGCTGGAGAAGGATAGAAAATAAAATGACAGTGCTCCTCAGCTGTGAGATATGAGTCTAAATATGTGGACGCTTTTTGCTGTTATGTCTATAAGACAAAAGTGTTGATTTCATGCCTCCAAGGCATGGAACAGCCTCTAGCTGTAGGAAGCAGGAGCAGGAGTATCAATGCTGCCAAGCAACAAGACACCAGATCAGACTTTTAACTTTGTTGGTTAGGCTGCTCAGATGCAGAGGGGAGAGCCAACCATTAGCATGCTAATCAGTGCTTTCAAACTAAGCATCACTTTCTAAGTAATCATGTTGGCAGTCTCACAGATCAGCAGAACTGCAGAACTACAGTTGCAGTAAAAACCACCCTGAGAAAGAGATATGGACTTTCCAAATTTATAATACTGCCTCAACTGCATGTTGGCTTTTTAGGGAGAGTGATGAAATCTAGAGCAAGTGTAAGAGCAGACTTTGCATGTTCACAGTGAGGTGGATTCTTGATCTGCTGGGTTTTTCTCTCAATGAAAAGTGATTTTAAAGAGTGTAATGAGGGCACCAGGGAAACATTTTCAGTGGAGCAATATGAGTCATAGGGAAAATGCCCTTACTTAACTCTAGGAGAAACTCTGCATCAAAATGCTTTGAAAAATGTCACTGCAGGACAAAGGCTCCATCACAGAAAGAGCAACTAACTAACCAGACTGGAAACTCAACTTTCCCATTGAAAATACTTCCAAAAACGCAGAACTCATGGATTGCGGATGTTTATTTAAATTACCCCAAAACTAGCAGTTAGGAATTCTTGAAATCTAGAAACTTGAGATACATATTTCTTACTTGTAATAAAAACAAAGATTTAGATGAAGTGTTTTTACCAGCATCTTGCCCTATGCTTTCCAAATTGTTATTTAAGGGCCAAATAAGTACAAAAACACACAAGTCAACTGAGTCCAGCAGTATATTCTGGATAAATACTTATTGTTGAAGTTGATTACAGTATGGGTTTGGTAATAGTGAGATAGAAATCTCCAGCAACAGTCATGAAATAATTCAAATTCATAGAAGGGACTGTGGGAAAGGAGCAAAAGTTGGACTAGGAAAAATCTGCCTTTAATAAAAATCAAAGTCAAAAACATGGTTTTCTCACTTTGGACTACAGAATGAGAAGTGCAGTCCAATTTTGGTGGGTTTGTGACCTCCAGCCCAATCAGGAATCTTTTTTTGATGCATTTAAAAAGGGGCAGAGGGGATAGATTTTGACAGAGGCAGTATAAAATGAGCGCAATGAGAAATATCACATTTCTGCAATGATGGGTTCATAAAGAGCAAAGAGGAATCTAAAGCCACAGAGGCACAATGTGAGACACTGGTGATTCATTCAAGTTTTTTTGGAAATGACATGATCATAGATGAGATGATCCTAGAATATCTGACTGCCTCTGTGTGCCATTTTTTTCTGATGTACTTAATTATAAAATTTAGTATAAAAATGAATAAACAGAACTTTTAAATAATTTAAAAAGACATTTTACACTTGCTATCAACATTCCTTTTGTATTACTTTAGAAGAGCCCACAGGGGCAAGTCATAGAAACCGGAGAGCACAAACCAGGATCAATATTTATATTTATTTTTTCAATTAATAAGGAACCAAATACTTTGTTTCACTGGCCTATTCCCATTCACTAAGCATTGCAAAATAGATGGAAAGGAACCCAGAAAACATTAAATAAAAAACAACTAATATCTATTCTGGTCTTTAAACAAAAAGCAACAAACAAATCAAGTAATAAAATAAGTGTTCATACCAAACAGATATCTAGTGAAGGAGCAATAATTATCAAATGTTCACTTCAAAGATTAGGCTGAAATAGTAGAGTAAGTTTAGAGACAAGGCTAGCAAACAATTTACCACGATACATTGAAACTCATGCACAAAAATTAAACAAGTTCTAGAGTGGACAAAGTATGGACACTCGAAGTTCAGAAGGAAACTCTCTGCTACTCGAAATGCATACATTAAGCATACAAAAACAAAGCTTACTCAAGATAACAAGACCACCAGTAGAGTCACGTAGCCTCCACCTCACTTGCAACTGGAAACCCTGAAGTCCTTTCATGCAAGACACTGAAATTGTCCCAATGCACCACAGCTGTAGCGTTAGAGAAAATGTATGAGTTGTCTCCAAAACCCTTTGTATAAAAATATACTGTGTATGGTCAGAGAAGATCACTTCACTGAACATCCAGAACTATACCAAGATATTTAGCATTTTCCAGTCTTTATTTCAAGCTCAGCCAAGTAACTGTGGCCATAGTGGAGACATTATAGATCTCTCAACTTTCTGCAAGGAACAGCAGAAGCCCATTTCCCAAAACATCTTCCCAACACATGAATGCGCCACAGCACAATATTGCAAGTCTTTGCACGCACACACAGACACCACCCTGCATGTTGTTACATATTATTATAAGAGATGCATGAGTGAAGGAGAGGACAGTCTGAACTCACTGTTTTCCGGAGCCAACAGATCAGATGGAGAAAGAGGTGATAGACTAAATGTTGTATGTAAATGGGTTGTTTCAGAGGCTACAGGGCACGTGTTATCCTGCTGAAAGAAAACACAGGACAGATGTGGTCATCACATGCTGTGAACCAAATAAAAGATTTATTTTCATACAGTAAAATGTCTACGGAAAAGATAGTCAACGCAGCAGTAGAGATGCCAGGACTTAATAGACCACCAGTGTGAGGTCGCAGGGAGCCATCTGTTCACACAGCATCAATACATGTCATTTGTTGTTTTTTGTGCACTTTAGGATCATAACACAAAACATCAAGGGTTATGTTGAAACAATTTCCCCCCCAGGCCAAAAGATGTCATTTATCATTATTACATATAAAATAATTACCAGTGAAGTTAAGGGATAATGCAAAATGACATGTGAAATTAAAAACATATCACCTTGAACATTTTGTTTTTTTGATTCAGCCACATCCTACTCCAGTTGTCTCTCTGCTGTTTTGTCCCCCTCACTTTAATCTCCCACACACACTGTTATTGGTTTTTATCTGTAATTTGTCTTTTTCTTCAAATGCTTTTGTCCTTGTTCCGTCTTGCCATTGTGTTCCTCCTCTTAATAGAATTCTGAGACTATCCATTAAGGTGCTCTTGTCTTTCGGCCTCTTATCTGATGTCTCTCTGGCGCTTTAGCTTCACATGCGCTTTGTTTTTGTTCCAAATCTGCCTCTATGGGTGGCTTCATCTTCAGTTTCTGCTTTCTACATCGACATCCTGTATCAGTGGCTTTCACTTTTCTCTGTCCACTGTTCCACTTTTTGCACTTCTGACTCTGACCTTTACCATACTATGCTGTTTATTGTCCACAAGGTCAATTCTACCTTTGACTCAAGGCTCTTTTCTTGCAGTTTAGTGCATCACCATCCATCACTCCTGGTGCTCAATCAGCCATCCTTGCAAACTGTCAATGTGTCAAACATTTGTAAGGCAAAATGTTATTGTTGCTGCAAAATATACTGCTACTGTTACTAATTATAGTGCTTTATTGTTTACCATAGGGGCATCCATCCCTGCCATCTGTGTTGTCCCCTTTATGGAAGAGTGTGAGTCTTGTTCCTTTGGCAGAAGTGTGGGCGTGCATGTATATGTCCTAAGATTTCTGCTGTGAGTCAGAAACAATAGTCATTAATGTTTTGTTGTGTTGTTTTATTAACTGTCCCGTTCACCACCACATTACCCTGGATAGAGCAGAGGTTCAGATCTTCATCCGAAGTACTGCTCCACAGCTCCCTCATCCTGCTACTGTCAGCATTGACCTGAGGAGGACATACGTTTGTGTGTCTGTACAATTTTTTTTTATCTTGACACAAATGCATCACTGTGCCGCATCAGATAAAAATGTTCAATAAAATTGTTAAAAAATCTTTTTCATCCCCACTGGGGACACAGAGTGTATTTTGAAAGTCAGAACAGCCAAGTAATCACTGAGTCACTGGTAGTGATCTCAATCAAGCCTCGATATTACTTGATCAGCTTGCATAGAAACTTATACTGCACCTTTAGTGAAAAGGGACTTTTTGCAAAAGGGTGTGGATCATAGCTTCTGTCTGATGTGAAGCGCTGAAACTGATGCAGTCACATTACTGGCTCTGATTCTAGATTTTAGTCTCCTGGGTACTGACTTATTTCCTCTGTACTTTTTAAAACCCTGACTACGGCATGTAACCATTCTGGAGGTCACTAGGTACCTTTTATATCTGAGGTCAGAACTGAGTTACAGACATATCAAGGTAGGAATCAATAAATGAGAAGTTTCTTTCAAAAGTATAGTCAAGAGGAAAAACCAAGGACCACAGGCTGTTGGCATCTTCATCCAAAATCTTTCTGCTGTATGATCTACATAAAATTAGGATGATAGAAATGGAGAAAGATGGACAGGATTAATGATGGATGGTTGAACTTGTGGATGTTTCCACAGTTCGGAGGCTGCAATAAAACCACCCTAATGGCTTCCACAGCAACTGACTGCTATAGCATCTGTCTATACAATGACAATAGAATTACACAAGTCAAATTAATGCAGTGTGACTTTTGACTTTGTGTATGTGTTAATTTTAAATCTGGTAATAATTACAGAGAATAATTTTTTTAGAATGTTGCATTGAGGGTTTTGTTATCATATCAGAGTAAATACTATTACTGACTAGAGTAGCAATATACAAGCAGTGGATCTAGGATTTACCTGAATCAGGGGCCATAAAGAGGACACAGACTGAGGCAGAATTCCCAGGTTTTATTTTATACCCCATACTGACTAATTTAGAATTGATTTGCTCTGAGTTAGATGGTGTCAAGGCACTTCACTTATGTTCATCAGCAATTCTTCAGCCAGGGCAAAAATCAATCCATCTGACATTGAATGATTGGGAATGAGTTTCTTGAATGTCTTAAGTCAGGTATTTTTCCTCCCCACTAACATTTTGATAAAGGTCATTTCAAAATTGAAGTGGTTATTCTGACCTTGGAAGGTTTTCCCTTCAATGTATTGATTCTTTACTGATAAGGCAGTTGCGGAGGGAAATTCAAAGTATTATTATTATGACACTTACGTGTGGAACAAATAAGGGAAAAATGTGTAATATTTTTATTTACATTTGATACAATGTTTGATCGAAATTTAGTTAAACTGTTACTTATATGAAACAACAAAAACATATCTCCCAAATTCATTCATAAATCTGGGGACGATACAGGAGCAGGGCTACGGGGCACTGGCCCCAAATAAAAACTGATTTTTGAAGTGCATAATGTGCTTAAACAAGGAATAAGATTACTGATGATGGATACTGAGCCCCCTTTGCAGCCCCTGATTGAGAAACATCCTAGATCCACCACTGTCATTAATTATCCTTAAGCAAAACAGCACCTTCCTCTACATTATTCAAATCTAGTTCACGTCCACCCACAGCAGACAACATAAATATCACATCACTATCAGTTCACTAGTCTCCTTCATGAGCTACAGACTTGAAGACAATGCCGGCTCTGTGAAAGCTGATCAAATGGAGAAACATAAAAAAGCTGTTTAAGAATGTAGGAGAGCTCCTGTCTTGCCTGTCCAGTAACAGATTATGCAGGATACCTGGATCCCCAGTGCCAGGTCACTATCTCCCCCTACTGGAGATACAATAATTGGATGGGTGGACCATATTCGTCTATATAGACCATATACATATTACTTAATAGATTGGAATTTGTAGCAGGTGCACTTCAGAGCACAAAATGATAACTGCAAGACTCCAATAGTTTTTTTTTTTTTTTTGGAACGTATATAAAAGAGTTGATAATAATCAGCATACATCTCACCGACGGTCTGGTCACAATGACCAGCAGAGGACAGTGTCATCCAGCATAGAGACCAGTTAATAATTTAAGATCCCAGTTGCTATATGACCGATTCACCTCACATAAACCATAATGCTGTTATGAATGGATACCCAACATCTATAATTGTGACTAATCCAATATTTAATAAATCATTCATTTTACTAGATAAGAAAATACCTACCGATCTCCATCTCAAATGTAAATGTCTTTTTTCTGTATTTTTTCTGTGTATGAGTCAGAACTTTTTTTGCTCTTGCAGCCATACAATGCATCCTCATGGGATATCCAAAAAGAGGCACTGTTTTTATAGATTAGTTTTATGGGGTTTTATCATCTCTGTCTCTCTGTTCTATCCTCCATTTAATTTGGCCTGGTTCGCGTTTGCCTGAGGCGTGCAGTATCTGGCCCACTTCTGTATCTGGGTGCTGCCTGTCTTTACAAAAACAGTATCCACTTGAACAGGATAGCACATGTACAACTTGATCTTCATTATGGGGGTGACAATGGCCTTCAGCTAACATAAAAAAAATCCTCAACTCTTGAAACATGGCCAACTCGACAGTAGAGGACTTGGCTTGATTCTTAGTTTGATTAGACACAAATGAAAACAGCACATTGAATTCCTTCATACAGATCTGCATAACACCAAGAACCTTTGAGAACAGAAGTGAAGTAAATGTACTTTGATACACTCCATCACTGCATCTTGAAGTGTTGATGTATAAACCAGTGTCCAGCAGGATACAATTATTCTCGCCTGTCATTCCATTCAATACGAGTTAAAAACTAAAGTAAAGGATCAAGCAGAAATATAATAAGCAGCTATCCTCAAAGATCATCATTATTCTGTAAAAGCTGCCTTAAAGCAAGACAGTCCATGTACACAGAAATAAAATCAACCCACATGATATCACTAGAAAGTGCATGAGGTGAGTTTTAAATGACAAGAAAACCATGAAGTAGGTGATTTAGAAATCTATGGTTGTGCTCAAGGGAGTCTGTTCATAGCACTTAAGGTTGACAGGTTAATGAAAGACAGACTCACTGAAATGTTTTACCCTGTTCTTCGTTACTACATACTGCCCCTTAAAAAGCAGACACCCTCAAATAAACTGTATGTTTAACCTTCATTGCTGAAGTCCCCTAAGATATTTTAGTGCTCAGCCCAGAACAGGTGGGTTCATCTTCTGCTGACGCATCTAAGAACCACAGCTGAAGACAGAATTGGTCAGAGTCATAAACGTCCTGTTGCCATTTGGTGAAACACATCCCAGAAAGAGGTGTTTGTTACATGTTCACTTTGTATCTGTATTTTTAGTACTTTCCAATAGTGAATATCATTTTGCATCTTGTTGTCTCAGCACTTTGTTTTATTTTCAGTTTGTATTACTTGCATCCTTTGCTGTTCCTATTACTGCAAGCACCTTTGCTGGGTCACAGAGGGTTATTCCAAGTACTGTGTCATTTTGTATATTTTATAATACCCCATATTCTCTGTGGCCATCTGTTTTTTAGATATTTCACTCACTAGATGGACTCTGCCAAAGATACCCCAACAAACATGAAGGAGATAGAAGGGGAAAAGAGAGAAGGAGAGTATGTGCAGGGTTTCTGGAGTGCCTCTGGTGATTCTGTGTCCCAGCACTATCTCAGATGAAGACAGAGAGTGAGAAACTGTGTGTGTGAGGGAGAGACAGCGAGAGAGAGAGAGCGAGAGAGAGAGAGAGAGAGAAGGAGAAAGGAAGAAAAGGAGGCAGGGAAGATTAAGGGGTCAGTGCAGGGATAGTCCTGGAAAGGAAAGGAACTATGCACTGAGAGGAATTGTTCTTGTTATTCTTTGTGAGTATGTGCTGTTATTATTACTTATTATTATAATATTCTTTAGCCACCAACAGCCATGAGCCGGACCACATTCTTTGAGGTAAGTCCTATATTGAGGCGGCAGAATCAAAAAGGTCAACTGACACTTTTGAGTTCTAATAGATTCATGTAATTGTAAACTTTGTTTCACAAGGAACAGTTGTTTTGATTCCCAGAAACATTCCACAGAAACTTGTATTCTTTGTAAAATACTTATATTTACAACAAGCAGAATTTTTTTCAGGTAGAGCCAGAGCTTCTTTCATGATCTGCCTTTTACTTCCAATCTTGTCTGTCAGGGCCCCATGATCACTTAGTCAGTGCTCAGTGTTAGTTAGATCTATGATTGCTCAGGACACCCATGTTTTTTTATTTTGAATAGTACTTAAGGCTTTTAAATTAGTTTCATCAATTGATCTTAAACTATGAGAATAACATTTTGTGAAAAACCCCTTGAGATGTAGATGAGAGCATTTACACCATTATAATGATGAAGATAATTGGTAAAGTATCTATCAATGACATAACACACTGAGGTTATTTGTGAGCACTACAATTGCTGTGGATACAACAGATGCTTGTGGAAAATTTAGGGCCAGCTGTCAATTGGCAGCATGCAGAGAGACGGCCGAGTGCTTAGTTGATTACTTTCCTTGATTGAAAGAGAAGTTTTCTCCAGTTTGAGTGTGAAAGCAAAGGGGACGATGGTAAACAGTGGCCAGTGGTTTGCAGCTAATCAGCTTCAGTGGCATTATGCACAAAGTTTAAAATAATGAGTCTATGGTTCATCCATTACACTTGTCAGTCACATCAAAGAGGAGCTGGTATGACCACACCTCTTAATTATATAAACAATAACAATCTACACAAGAAGAACGAGTGTATGTGTGAAAAATACACTGTATAATTCCCTTCACACACACAAGGCACACTCTGCACATGCTCTGTATGACCTGTGTTGTCAGCAGGGCCCCATATACCCATGAGAGGGCAGGGGCACCTGATAATCACATTTACAAGGACGCAGCACAACTGAGCGCACAGCGCTTCACAACAGACAGCCGCAATGACACCCTTGATGCTCCTTGCTAACAGAACATGTGCCCTGAGAATGCAGCCAGGAAGGTTAGCAGATGGAGCACAGCACAAAAACCATATCTCCCAGGATGCCCACTGATGCGGAAGCACAATGCAATGCAGAAAATAACAAGATGAAAATGTCATATTTAATTCTGAAAAGTGGGAAATTTCTGAATTCCAAGGGGAAGAAAGAATGAAAGAAAGAATGCATACTATTTGATTAATATTTTAGATGACAGTGCTACAAACAAGAATTAAGAAAGAACAAAGTATGTACACAAAATTAAATCACAAATGTGTGTTTTCTGCATTGCAAACAGCTGATGTTACATGTGTTTAGCTCTCTCTCTCTCTCTCTCTCTCTCTCTCTGTCGGTCTCTCTCAGCAGTGCACTCAGCAAATCTTTAGGTATCCATTAGCAGGTTATTACACTGTCCAATAAGGGAGCCAATTTAGCTGGGACAGCTCTGCTGAGCAGCACAGTGTGGAGGGCTTTCAGGGCAAATTGTGGGCCGCCACCCACCATCCTCTGTGCATATGCTGTACATCACTATTGACATGGTGTAATAAAAACGGAAAAGAGGTGTACAAAAAATCTGCAGGACAACATGCTTCCTGATTCTTTCCCCACCAGCCAGATTAAGAAAGAACTGATCATACTGGAGACAACAGAGAAAAGAATAGAATGTCAGCTGTGCTTTATCATACTTTACTTTAATTCATGCCATCACTAAATAACGTCAGAGTATTTTTTTTCTGCGAAAACACATCAGGTGAGTTGTTCATACTTTTCCAATAGTGTTGGGATCTGAGATCAACTAATCAAACCTCATATTGATGCCTAAATATTATTTCTAAATGTGACATGCTATGTTACTTCAGGTGGAGGTCCTGGATGCCAAGACAAGAGAGCAGCTTTGTTTTTTAGATAAGGTATTCTGATAACTGATCTGAGTTGGTTTAAATACACACCATCAACTGCTTCACTGATCGTAAATCATCTTGTCCACAGGTGGAGCCTCACTCAACAATAGGGGACATCAAGAGCCTTTTTCACAAATCATGTGAGCTTTGTGAGCCTGTGTGTTTTTATCTATTTTATATTGTATCATTTTTATTTTGACATTCAGAAAATTCTTATATAATAATTGATAATTGATCACTCAAAATTATACACAAAGCCCATTCATTGAAATATCTGTTTGCTCAGATACAGAACAGTTTGTTTATAAATGTAATTATTAATCTTTGATCAAAATGAGTTAAACATTTCCATGTTCAGCCAATCCCAGTCTGTGTGTTTGTTTTTCTCCACAGACCCTCACTTGTATCCAGCAAGACAGGCTCTGAAGCTCGATCCTAGTAAGTAACAAGGTTGTGAGCCATAGCTTTAAATATATGTGTATAAATAGCCCTCTGCACAGAAGACATCCAGTATGTTCATGTCCCTCAGGGTTTCTGGTATTATTTGACATTGAAGCAAATTGGACTATTATTCATGTTCATGTTTATATTTATATTCAATATCCTTTTAAACCCAAATCTAATCAATGAGAAAATGTAATAGAGGATTTTGTAATTAAATCACATTAAGACCCAATTTCCTTAATATTTGCACTGACCTTTGCTGTGAATTTGCCAAAAAACACTCTGCACCTCTTCACTGAGCTGCATCAATGTGGGACCTATTGTCTGTTCTCTCTTTGTTTTCACCATAAAAAAAAGAAACTTGAATCACATTTGCATGTATTTTATCTGAAATGAAAACAGGCACATGCAACATCTAAAGAAAGAAATGTCACAAAGCTTTGTTGTGAATGAGGTCTATCTTGTTACTGAAAAGCACAGTGTACAGTTTTGGGTAAAAGCTATCTGGGCCAATTTCCCCCCAGGATGCTCTAAAAATGTCATCCAATTAGTACAGCCTATTATCTGTGGCTGCGCCCCCATGAGCACTTCCTTGTACAGAAAAACGTGTGCTGAAAATTGGATCAGGAATTCATTAAAAACCTTTGGAAACAGTTTCAAACACTGTGCAGGGCTGCCAACAAGCTTGATATTACATAGAGACCACAGAGAACTAATTCATAGTTCTCTGTGGTCATTTATAGCAGTGTGTCAGGTGGATGTATCTGCATACATTTGTTTTTACATTTTCAGAAGGAAAATTACTCAGAGATGATGAAATCTTACAGAATCTACCTGTTGGGACCACAGCCACCATGTACTTCAGAGATCTGGGTCCACAGTTGGGATGGACAATGGTGAGGAACATAACAGAATCCTAAATCAGTGTTTTACTTTGCTTTCACTTCTCATTCATGTTAGCCTTTTAAGTGCAATGGACGCTTCAAAAACAGAATATGATTAAGGAACACTTTTCAAAATCATATGAGGCTTGGCTCAAAACAATAGAGTCAAACAAGCAATGACCTGAATGTGCATCTTACTGAATCAAGAATTGTATCGATATGGGACAAAACAATTCCATAGAAGATAGTAGTACAGTAGAAAATAATATATTGATGGAATGAACCTGCTTTTGCCCTGTGATTGTTCTCAGGTGTTTCTGGCAGAATTCATCGGGCCCCTTCTTACCTACCTCCTCTTCTATTTCCGAGTACCTTACATTTACTCACACAGTGATGCCTTCACCTCCAGCCCTCATTCTGTTGTCACGTAAGTGGGAGAAACATTTACTCATGTTGATTTAATGGTATCACCATAACATAATTATACTTAATAGTCTATCATAATCTTTATCTACTTATTCTTGGTTTGTTCTGTTATTTAGTGACCGTCTTTCCTACAAGTCTACTTTTTTAAATCTGCTGAAAAATATGTGATGAAGTTGCATCCTACCAAAATAACAGTGACGTGTCTCCCCCTCTCTGTCTCTCAGACGAGCCTGTGCCTGTCACACCTTCCACTACATGAAGAGGCTGATAGAGACTATCTTTGTCCACCGCTTCTCTCACGGGACAATGCCCCTCAGGATAATAGTCAGAGTGAGGACATGAATACCCTTGAAGAGAAGAGCATTGCCTGTGCCATAATTTAAAATGTGTGCCCTTGTTTTCTCCCTTAGTGATAATGATGCTGACCAAAGCAGCTCATATCCAGGCTTTATGTTTCATTTATACATTTACATTGTTTGCGTTCTGTACTGTTTGTGCTGTCTTTCAGAATTGTGCCTATTACTGGGGTTTCTCAGCTTGGTTGGCTTATTACATCAACCACCCTCTTTATACACCTCCATGTAAGTCCCCCCCATGCAAACACACACACACACACACACAAACAATGTTGTCTCTCTATATTCTGCTGCACATTAATTCAAGACTAACCAACTATCTTTACAGCATACGGTGAACTGCAGGTCAACTATGCACTTGTCATATTTGTGGTGTGTATATTCTGAAACCATGACTTCATGTGATTTTGCTGCATATGACACATGGCGACTGTAAAACCTGAAATGCATACATTTCTGTTCCAGATGTGTGAACTGGGAAACTTCTCCATTCACATTGCTCTGAATAATCTCAGAGGAGATGGTGAGTTGAGCTTGATACTGTGGTTTTAGGAGGAGTGCACCACTGATCTATGCAGACCATTCAAAATTCAATGTTCACATTTCTTAGGACCCAGGAGCAGAAGATACCCAAGTCCAAATAAGAACCCCTTCACATGGCTATTTTTCTTTGTATCCTGCCCCAATTATACATATGAGGTAATACAAAGTAGTTTCCTTGATTTAGTAAATATCCAAAGGTTTTGTATTTATCTCTTTGCATGCCTACATATCTGAAACATGTAGGTTGGATCATGGGTGAGCTTTTCCATCATGACACAGTGTCTACCTGGTAGGTACACTTTACTACCTTCATTGTAGCATGTGCACAAGCACCAAAAACGACAATGACAAATACTCTGGCAGTTTTGATATTTTTAACATAAATGTATATGTTATATACTCTTTTCTGTTCACCCAGTGGCCTTTTACACATTACTGGGATTCATTCAGATGACCATCTGGGCGAAATGGAAACACAAAGCCTACAGCAGGGAGTTCAAGGACTACCCCAGCCTCCGGATGGCCATCATCCCCCTGATCCTCTGACAGTGGCCTAAACATGAACTGCTGCAGCATATAAGGGCTGCCTATTCTCTCACTAGGGGTGTGCCACTTAACTGTGTAGCTGTTGAGTCCAGCATTTTCTTTTCATTTTTTTGTGAATGAATGAAGTGAGAGGGGTCGAAATGGGGGCAGCAGTATTATAGTACTGCTACTTTTTTTTCTATTCATTTCCAACAATGGGATTTAGTTTCTTGGAATGAAATGAAAAAAGTAAAAAAGAGAAAATGCTATGCTACTGTAGAAGTGTAACTTTATCAGGTAGATATTGATAATGGCTGTGGTTCTCTTCCTCTATCTGTCTAATCTCAGGTTTTTTATTCAACAGTTTTCTAAGTGAATGTAAGGTAACTGAGTCTGAATAAAGCTCCAAACGAAAAGGAAGAATCCCACTTCATTTGACATCATGCTTCTTTTGAAAAGTCGCTTTCTTGACATTGCCTTTAATGACACCAGTTACTGGTGAAGTGATAAAGCGCAAAGATAGAACAAGACAGTAGCAGCATAAAAATATGAAATAGTACCGAAATAAATGTCATAGCAGCAAGAAGAATTTGTAGAAATGATTATATGTACAACACTAGCAGATGGCCAAACTTCATTCAGCTCAAGCTGCATGAATAAAGTGCTAAGGATGCTATGCTTCTCTGAGTATTTCTTTCACTTGACTAAAAAAGGCAAAACAATTTAATCTTGCTTGGCATCTGAAGCAAAAAGAAAAACAGGACCTATGCTTCCTTAATTCACGTGAAAATCTGCAACAGACAATCGTGTCATCGCCCACTGTCCATGGTCCTTGTTGTAAATCTAGCACTGTTGTGTTGCGTTTGAAAGGCCTACAAGGTGAGCCGGAAGTGGAACAGACAGCAGGCACATACATGCTCAACACTCTCTAGATTCAAAGCCCATTAACCCTGTGTACTGGTACAGCAAAGACATGTGCACTGTTGTCATATGTCAAATCCTAAGTCCAACAAGACATTTGACGTATTTGTCCCTCCCTTGAGGGAAACATCAAAATCACCCTCTATGACCTTCGATTTTCCAACCTGGTTCAATGCTGCTGCTTGTCTCTATGAGGCCAGAGCTGGGCCTTTGTGACAGCACAATGAAAACCATCAACCCGTTGAGCTTGTTGAGGTACTTTCACTTCCCCAAAGAATTCATTGACGTTGCGTCGATGTATCGCTGTGCACCAGCCGCCTTAGGATGCAACACTATGGTGTCATCTTCTCCTGACTGTTGCTTGGCAAAATTTACAAAGACCTGGGAGGATGTCAAAACATAAAAACGTTATGTTTGAAACAGATAAAAAAAAAGAACAGATTATAGAAAAGGATTTTCAAATAAGCTGATGAAGTGATTTTTTTAAAGTTATAAAAAGCATTATTAAAATCATTACAAGTATCACCATTACTATATAGTGATTGTAAGTATAATATAACTATAATATTGAAAGATCCCAAGCCTACAGTGTAAAGGATCTCAAGCCAAGACAAAGTGAAAGAAAGACATTACCATTTAATGGTGTGTTTAATGTTGTGTTTTTTCTCTTTGTATGCACCTGATCGAGAGTGGTCTGTGATACTGTGTAGTCCTCTATGTTCAGCTTGTCTTTGTTGGCCAGGACCATTTGAAAGATACGAGCCAGAGAAGAGGAGGAGATCTTGTACTGCAGTGTGTTGTAGTGTTTCTCTCTCTGGATACAGCCCGGGAACGTGCTCTCCATGAAAGCCTCAGCAGGATTCAGGTCCGGGGCAAGACCAGGTTCAGCTGCCCTGATCTTCATGGTCACAACGTAGCCATCCCCAAATCTACATTAAGATCGAAGGATTGTAAAGTGAAGGCAACTATCAGATATTCTGATTTGATGTATTGCATCCAAGAATATTTAATGTGGAAGGAAAAACATCATTGACCAGCAACTTGTGACGAAGTAAAAGGACCAACTTGTATTTAAGATGCTGAATGGTTCCCAAGCATTTGAAGGATCCATTGACCATAATGGCCAGACGGGTACAGAGTGCCTCACATTCCTCCATGCTGTAAAGACCAAATCAAATCATTACATTAAATTATCACAATCACATCAATGTAAAAATAATCCTGTAATAATCATTTCAATAATCCTACATTTAAGTAAAGTAATATTATTTGCAGTTAAATACTGAAATTCTTTTCCTCTTTGTTACAGCACACACAAAATGTACCTGTGTGAGGTGAGAACCACAGCTCGTTTGTCCTGAATAACGCTCAAAATGGAATTCCAGAGGAAGCGTCTAGAAAGCGGGTCCATACCTGTGGTGGGTTCATCCTAACATCCAGGAACAACACATGCATCAACACACAGACACACACGTCTGGTCTCCTCACATCAAAATACAACTGCACTAATGGCCAGCAATTCTAAAACTTTAACTAAAATCCATGATATCACTCATGTCGGTCTCACCAGCAGCACCAGAGCAGGACAGCCAATCATGGCAATGGCTGTTGACAGTTTCCTCCTGTTACCTCCGCTGTAAGTCCCAGCACTTTGACTTGCACACTCTGAGAGACCTAGCTTGTGGATGGCCCACTCTGCAACCTGAGTGTGAGGAGGAGAAATGCCTTGTGGTACAGTGTAGTAAATCTTTGCTGCAGGAATAACTGGCTTTCTCTGGTTTATGATTAAAGTGGCACCATTTGAACTTCAGTATGACACATATGTAAAATAAGGTAAAGAGCGTGCTACTGAATATTATTGTAATGAAAATATCATAACTCACCCTGCTGATCTCAGACTCTGGGACTCCACGGAGTCGCGCATAAAGGTGCAGATGTTCGCGGCCTGTCAGCAGCTCATCTATGGCGTCAAACTGTGGGCAGTATCCCATGTTCTGGTGAACGTCCAGGATGTTGGTTAAAATGCTGGCAGAAAAATTGAAAAACATTAATTTCTGATTCAAGTTGTTATTAATTAGAAAGTTGTTTCTCATTCATAACAACATTGTTTATCTAACCTATGACCGGCAACGGAGGCTTCTCCTGAAGTAACGTCAATGTCTCCTGTCAGCATCTTAAACGTGGTGGTCTTGCCTGCTCCATTTACTCCGAGGAGACCAAAGCACTGCCAGAAAAACAGGCATGATTAAAGGAATATCACGTGACTAGGAGGAATCCCCCTCATGCTGTGAATCACAATCAATTTCAACTCACAAACCTCTCCAGGAGATACTCCAACACAGATTCGGTCCACCGCAGGGATGATGGTTCCTGTGTACGTCTGACAAGGCAATATTAGGATTAAAAAAATGATGTTGAAGTATTTTTTTTTTAATTCTGTCTGATCGATTGATGTGTTTCACCTTAGACAGGTCTCTTGTTCGTAAAATATCATTTGAATTTCTATTCTGGCAGACTCGCCCTCTTTCCTCAGCCACATCTACATCTTCATCTAAAATTTGAGGCTTTGGGCAATCTGGTATCCTGCAAAAGGAAATCCGATGAGCAAATACACTTTTTAACATCGCGTGCTACTAGTGGAATCCTAATTTGATCCCACTCACCAGTGATCCAGGAAGAAGCGATACTGGAACAGAATGTTAAGGATGAAATAGACAAATCCTTCTACAGCCATACAGAACAGGTTCTTCCCTATGAAGTTCCACTGATATGGATCTGGGCTGTAGTCCTCACCTGAGAAAACATGGAACCAAAACACATCTTTCAGTGACTTTCTGAAATCATTTCAATTTTCAAGAGTGTTCCCCATTTTTCAAGAAATAAGCAACTCATTTTATTTCTTCATCTATCAAGTCTGTGTGTTCTTTTGTTACCAAAGCGAGTGTAGATATCTGTAATGGCCTGGTTCATAGCCATGTCTATGAGACCTCGTCCCAGACAGTAATGGGGGAAGATGAGCAGCACAGCTTTTAATAGCTGATTGAACTTGTAAAGTGCCTAGAAAAAATAAAACAATCCATTGTGAATGAATGAGGATGACATAATAAATGGATTGATGGACATTTAAAGACTCAAAAGGCCTGGACTTACAGTGCTTCCATCGAAAAGGTCCAGAATGAAAGTGATGGCACTGCTGTTAATGCCAATAAAGAGGTTGATACATGACAGAGAGACATAGGCGGTGCTGGGTATGTTAAACACATAGGACATGGGGTACATCATAGGTGTCACAGACCAGCTGAAAGAAAGACATCAGAGAAACATTTTAATGCCACAATCTACTGCATATGCATGCAGCCTCATTAAGTAAAACATACCTCCAATTAGTTTCAATATACCGTCTTTATGGAAGTTATATTCATTTTATTTTACTTGGTTTAAACCATCTTACCCATAAAGCAAAAGCAGGGCAACAAGCGGCTGGAGGTTGGTTGGTGAGGTGAAGCACTTCTTATCAAAAAAAAGGAAAACTTCCACCACCATTGCTGCACTGATGGAATAATTTACCTGGAGAAAGAGTCACAGTACTATTCATTACATCCCACACGGTAACACAAGCCACTGGTGCACATCTGTGCAGGTAACAGGGTCACTATACCATGTCCCAGAGGAAGTTGGCCATCCAGTACACCAGTGGACTGACACCGCTGACAAACTGCAGGTGTTTGGCCTGGGTGACCCTTTCCTGGATGAGATAGAGGACAAAGCTGGCCGGGACAAAGGACATGGCGAAAATGATGCAGATGGCCACCACTGCATCCACTGAGGTGGTCAGGCTAAGGAAAAAGGACAGAGAAGGTCAGACTTTCCAAGAGCTAATGTAACTGAAAAACCATGCTTTTCCTTTTCTTACTAGGGTGAGCAGTGTTTACTCAAAGACAAAACACATACGTATGTTACATCAGTATCCTTCTTTATCAGTTTCAGGCCTTGAGCTGTAATTGGATGAGGACTGTGTGGCTACTGGTCACTCACACAGTGATCTCAGACAGATGTTCTTTGGTGAGGTTCAGGGGGTGGTTGATAACCGTGATTCCATATTTGTCTAGGGTCGCTCCTTTGGCCAGGTTTGCACGGAGGATGGCATTGTTGGCTACGTTCATGAAAGACACCATGGCATGCCAACCCTTGTTGCTGTACCACACCTAAGGAAAATATAGATAATAAAAATTGACTTCTGTATATCTGTATCTTTTTTACTTAATTATACCAAATGTTCTTGTTATATAATGGCAGACAGAGTTTTGCTTGGACGTACCTTCACATTGTTAGGAGTCTCCATGTACCTGAGGAACGTCCCTATATCCTTCAGTGTCTGTTTAGTGTGTTTGCCCTGTAACCAGTATTCCATTACAAAAGAAGATGGTAAACATACACAAAAACCAAGACAAGTGCAAACTTAAAAATAAGCCACAAATAATGTTTTGTTTTATTTCCATACCCCAGTTACATTGAGCAGTCGTCCCAGTTGCATGGCCAAATCTTGTAGGGTCTTTGGCTGCAACTCTAAAACAGGAAGTTGTCCTCCAACTGATATGCCTCCATACCTGGACATCACAGAGAAAAGCAGTCTCAAGATAAAGACGTGTAAATACAAAGTTACGATTGTAGTACATAATGACAGCCACTGGAGGGAGAACTGCACCATCACATACATACTGTATACATCTGTACAAGTAAGCAAGGTACTGTGTATCCCTACAGAGACAATTAGCCTTTTAATGCAAATAGAAATTACCTTTGTTCATTCACCCAATATTTGCTCTTCAAGCTGGAAAGAGATCAAGGACAGAGATGCAATTATAATCATCTCCAGAGTTGTTTAAAAGCATTCATTTATGTGTGCATTGTTGTAAACAATTACACAATATTAAATTTAGACCTTTTACTGCATCTTAAAAACTGAGCCAGGTGATGGCGATGAATTAATTTTAGTTCAGTTCTTGAACAAATACCTGGTTCTGATGAGGCTGGGGTAGGTCTTCACCAGGTAGTCAGAGATGTTCCTGCCTGTCAGATCCATGAGGACATCTCCTGTTGACTGAATCCTCTAGTGCACAAAATAAGCACTAATCAGTTACTTGTGGGAGACCTATGAATGCATCTTAATCCATGGGAATGCAAGGAATATAAAAGTTTAAATATTCCGGTTCATGTTCTGGATCAGTGACCCACCTGCGGAGGTGGCAGGCCACCAGCTCCCTCTGGGCACACAGGCAGCATGGTGAGTTTTCTGGGTGTGCTACACTGGCAGTCTGGTGATGGTGTGAGGGAATTCCACTCTGGACCAGCCAGCATTTCTATCAAAGCAGGGTTCACCAGGATCATCTCCCACTCTGTGGTGATGTTGTTACATGGGAAATCTCTGCCAGACAGAGAAACCATGTTGTCAAAGAAAACAGGGGGGCAGTTAACTAAAGTAAAATCTGAAGCTGTGGCAGGTACGTACTTCAGTGGTTCGTCTATCATGCAGCGAGTCCCAAAGCCAGGCTTGTCCAGCAACACCTCACCAAAGTATCTCATCTGAGCATCCATAGGACGCTCATTACTGCAGTGGAGGACATTAAGCAAACACAAGATCACCAACAAAGATAAATTAAATATATATATATATATATTTTTAGGTAAATTATTGTTAATACTGTTCTTATTAAACCCACACAGACTCAGTTCCAGAAAATAAATGGCCATTAGGAGCTCTAATATACTTTATGCTCACCTGAAGAAGGTGTACTGTCGTCCATACATCCAGGGACTAAGTGTCAGACTTGGGTATTCTCCAAAAGGGGGAACAATCAGAGTGAATGTCAGGGCCAGGAAAACAAAACTGGCTGGCAGCACAATCTGAAACAAACAGACAAACAAAACTGTGATTTAAAACCAGGACAAAGAACTGTATTTGTACTTCAGACAACTAATGACAACTTTGGTCCAAATTTAGATTTATATTGTAAGTCTGACAAATAAATCAAAAAATAGACTTCATACTAAAACATAAAAATGCAGGTGCAAAAGATTATAAATAGGATACCTGGGCAAAGAAGTCTTTGAAGGAGCGGGTGGTGTGATGCAGCCTCTTTATCAGCAGAGCGAAGAACTGTTTGATGGTCAGGCACAGGCCTCTGACCTGGTCCGACCCCCTGCCTGCACCAACGTCTGAGACATCACACAGGCCGTGGCCATGAGCATATGAAGCTCCATCCGCCTCTGCAATTAAGAGTAATGGTCAGGTTACATTGCCTGACTTGTGAGGCAAGAAGTGAGCAAGAGTGAAGAGGGCAGCCAGGGAACCAAGCATGTTTGGAATATGAAGTCTAAGCATTGCTCTACCTGCCTATTAGGCATTTTTTGCATGTTACTGGTGCCAGCTACAGATCAGAACATTTGTTCAAGATAACCCTTTTAAGCTTAAGCTCTCTGTATTGCACTGAAAACCTTAAAATAATCAAAGGTAAATGCAGCAGCATCTGTCTCAAGCTGTAGGCTGCAGGCTACTGTCACCTTTCCATGGCTCCATATCAACATTCACTCTGTTCAAACTGCAGAGACTAGTTCGACAAATCTGCCGCAATGTTTTCTTGTCTGTGGGAGTTAGAGTGGAATATAAAGAATATAACTCACAGGAGGAGAAACAGTAGTAGTAGTAGTATAACATGGCACAACAAATCAATGTGCTGCGATGCCATTATTCTTTTCTTTTTACCTGGTAAACATTTCCTTTTGGTTGCATTCCCATCAGCAGTGACCTTTAGGAAGATCTAAAAGAAAACAGATGATCTTCTCAATAAAGCTTGATGAAGGGCTGAAAGTGATGCCTATTCAAATGCTATGACCAAAATGTAAAGCTGTACATTCAAATATTTTTTATTTATCTCCATGCACCTCCTCCAACGACGTGTCCGACACACCGAAGCTGCTGAGGCCGATGTCCACCAGGGTTTCCTCCAGCTCCCTGAACAGGCTGGCATAGGCTCGGGGCTGAAAGTCACGGTTAGGGAGCAGGAAGGTCAGTTCCTGTCCAATGGCCTCAATCAGTCGAGCCTGTGGTATGTGATGGTGGATCAGGGCTGTGATGCTTTCCATGTTACCTGGAGAATAACGGAATTTTCTGACTGTTCATGACATGGCATCTGTGAAATTCCGTAAGTGGAAGTTAACTCTACTTTCATTGCACCATCTTATTATTTAAACTGTAAGTGACTTCATCTCCAAGGCCTTATTTTTTATGCTCTGATGAAATAGGTGTGGCTTCCACTAGAAATGTAGAGGGCACACCTGACATAGCACAGTGTGTACTGGGTGTATCCAGGTGTGTGAAGTTGAACAGCAGGATAAGAAAGTGGACTGACGGCAATCCATCTCACTATTGTTCTCAATGTATTACATCTGTAAATGAATAGACTGGGTTACCCGAAGACATTGACATTATACAGTAACCTTACCGTCCATCTGTCTGCCTCTCTCCTCTGTGTTCACTTTAAACTCAGAGCATTTGGAGCACTTACAGGAGCAGTCATCTGTACGATCGCAGCTAACCTGAGGGAGAACATTTTAGTTTTTTCATTCAACATCTTTAATATCCCCTTTTCATAAGGATTCATTTACAATTACAATCTTTCCTACCAAGATTTAAATATAATACATTTTATTTCACTTTCAGCTCAAACACATTTTTAATGACTGTCTTGTCATTTTAATCCAAATACCCAGATCATACTCACCTTTAGAGCATCATGTTTAATTCGCCGTACAAGGGTGAGATAGAAACCGGCACCAAAGCAGTTTTTTAGGAAGATTGGGGAACCGCAACAGAAGAGGCGACCCTGCGAGATAATGGCCACCCGGTCACTAAGCAGGTCAGCCTCATCCATGTGGTGGGTGGACATTATCACTGTGCGTCCTACAAATCAGAGACAGAGTGGCACAATTGTGAGGAAGAGGTAGAGGTTACATAAGGAAAGATATTTGATGATTACCTGCACGGTATTTCAACAGCAAATCCCAAATGGAGCGTCTGGAGTAGGGGTCCACCCCTGAAGTGGGCTCATCCAGGATCACCACTTTAGCCCCACCAACAAAGGCCAAGGCGACTGACAGTTTTCTCTGCATGCCTCCTGAATCAAAACATGATATAGTACTGTTAGTGTATGTGTGCATATGTGGGTTGCACCTTTCATTCATGTGTACAGTTGGATCTAAACACACCTGAAAGGTTCTGAGTCAGTTCATCCCTCTTGTGAGGGAGACCCAGATCCTGCAGCATGTTCTCCACCTCCTCCTCTGCCTCTGCTATCGGGCGGCCTTTCAGCAGTGAGTAGAACAGGATGTGCTCTGCTACCGTCATACTGACAGTGAGAGAAATGGCATGTGACATGCTTACTTATCATAGTGACTGATATCTGTGATGTGCCTTTTTGTCTCTTTTATACATGTTTTGACAAAACGTGAGGCGAGTTGCGTACTGTTGAAAAAGGATGTTGTGCTGGGGACACATTCCCAGAGACAGGCGAATGGTATCCATGTCTGTACGGATGTCCTTGCCATAGATAGTGGCTGTCCCAGAGGTGGGAGGGAACATGCCAGTTAAAATAGACCTGGGAAAGATAGAGAAACACAAATGGAGGAAGGCAGAGAGAAGTAGAGAGTCACTATAAAGGATTTTCTAAACACAGTCAGCATTTAGTACATTGCCTGTGTGACATACATGGTGGTGGTCTTCCCAGCCCCATTGTGGCCAAGAAAGGCAGTAATCTGGCTCTCGTAAAAATTGATGTTGAGGCCATCTACTGCTGGTCTGGAGCTACTGCCAAACACCTTGACCATATTCTCGATGCAGACCCCCTTCACCAGGTCAGTGGGCTCAGCCTCGAAGAACTGCTGGCCTGCACAAACCAAAGAAAAAAAACATACACTGCATTTTGATCTATATACATATAACACATTTCAAAGTGTGGCATTTTTATATATATTAAATATATTAGGTGTCATTTTGTGTCCTGAACATTTGTGCAAGTATTAGGACAGATATGAGGTAGAGGTATTGGAATGCAAAGAAAGCAGCTTTAATGACTTATTAACTAAGCAAACTGAGAAGCCAGTCCTTTGTGTATTTACATATGCTGGCAAGTACAAATACACACAAGGGCATTGAGTTCCCACATAACCAAACTGAGTAAGAAAGAAGAAATTCCCAGACCCAAAAGTTACAGTGATTTTTCAAATATAAAAAGTTATTCTACCATAATTTTCCTGGTTCTCCTCTCCCTCAGACTGGGTCTCCTCCCCCAGCCTCTCCCGCTGATCCTGGTGTTCACATGAGTTGGCCTCCTCCTTTGGTTTCTCCTGTTCCTGGTTTTCTTCCTCTTCGTTCTGCTGTTCTTCTTGCTTCTTGCTCACTATGTTATCAAAGCCTTTTTTATCCAACTCAAGCTCGTTGGTGCCTTTGAAACAAAAAATCAAAATAGAAGAAAATCAAAAACGTGCATGCAGCCTGGGAGCTAGTCATTTTACACATGAATTACACTCTGATTTCAGGATGAACCTCAGAATAAATGGTGAGTGATGCACTAACTCGAAGCTGGAGACACAGTGTTGAGCCAGTAACATGGCAGGAAGGGAAAGTAAAATGGACGGCCAATTCCATATTGGCCTATGAATTAAAGAAAAAGCAGCATTAAAAATAACTCATGCATCTTGTTTTCGAGAAATGATCTGTAATAATTGCAAAGATCAGCAAAAGCTTTCAGCAAAGCCTTCATCTGTCTTATACACTGACCGGGGAAGACGTTGTCCAGGTACCAGGCCAGCACAGCGTACAGCACAGTGTCCAGGCCCATCATGCAGATGGAAGTGAGGAAGGAGAACTCATCCCCCTCCAGAGGACTTGTCTGGATGTTGTCCCACTGCAAACCCAAACCCTGTTCTTCGTACCGGGACAGATACTCTGTCCCAAAGCCAAACGCCACTTGGGACAGTAGACTCTGAAGGAGGGGGAGACTGAGGATTTGAAACTGATACAGTAATTGGAGATGGACTTAACACACTCTTTTTTTATGCCATTTACTCTTTTTTTGTATCACACCCACCACCAGGATCTTCATGTCTTTGGTGATGCGGTCTTGCCAGGCGAAGAAGAAGATGTGTGGGAGGTAAAGGGCAAAGTAAACAATGCCACAGCAGGCCGCTGCCAGGTTGGCGTGGTTAAAGAATACGCTGAGGAGGAAGCACTGCATGATTGTCGCCATAGTGAAGGTGAGCAGAAAGAGGAAGAGGATGATGGGATTGCTGTAGTTCAGCACCCTCCCTCCCTGTAGTCAATAAAGAAAACACACAAATTGTTGTTTTCAATTGTGGGAGAAAACCAATTATCAATGGTTTTGTAATCACTAAAAGAGACACATTATCTCGCTTTAATAATTATTTGGTGACAATGTGAACATTTATAATGTTCTTTTCATTTGGTCAAATTTGTTTTCACCAAATTTCACTGTTCAAAAACAATGGTAGTGACTTTTAGACACTTGCATGATACTGAAATAAACAACTTTGGAGTAAAAATATTTCTAAACATTTTCAAATATAATTCTAATGCTGTATATAAGAATAATAAATCAGTGACATTAAATACACACTTTATTGGTGTAGTCATTGGGGTAACCTCGTTGCTACTCACAAATACACCACTAGAGGTCAGAGCAGCCCACTTTAATATATAATGAGAGGAATTGTGACTTTTACAGGGTAGAAGTGTTAATAGTTGACAAGCACAGTCCTGCAAGGTCACACACAAACTCCCATGATGTCATTTCATGAATGATTCATAGGGTAGGTGCAAAGTCAAGGGCAGAGTCACCATCATTAACCATGTCACTGAAGGAAAAAGATTTGCAGAACAACCGACTTTAGACTATATACTGTAGTTTACATGAACAGAAATGCATAATAAATCACTAAGCATTGCAGGTGGATCTAGCTGATCATGGTTTGTAATTTGAAAATGGAAACTAGATTCCATTTCAGTAAAAACAATTTGAAATTTAGTTATTTTCAAATGTGCTAGAAAATGGAGGAGCAACACCATACACGTTATAAGAGCTTATAATTTTGCTAAATGTTCCTCACCATGATGATGGCAGTAAGGAGAGCGGTGCTTGTGCTCATCATGATGAAGCTGTCAATAAACCAGGTGGACCAGATGACGCCGTTGGTGACCCCTGTGGCCTTCAGGGTCTCCTTCAGGCGGAGCTCCTTCTCAAGAACAATACTCTTGACTATCATCGACACCGAGTAGACCCAGGCCAGTACCATGAAGATGGGGAAGCAGCGATTCAGAGTCAGCATGAAGCTGGATGGTGGAAAGGGGGGAGGGGAGGAGATAAGATGGATGAGAACTGATCCAACCAGATGTATATAATGACAACAATCAGTTTCATTTACATAAAATATTGGTGCATTGTGTTAAACTGTGTGACCAATGATCAAGTATTCCACTCACAGATCATCCACATAACATGGATATGGCATCTGTTGAAGGTAAACACCCAGCGGCCACTCCTTCCCTGTCTGAGTCTTGATGATTCCATGCTCGACTATGTCTTGGAGGTAAGCAAAGCCTCCCCACACATAGCGGAGGTCATCCACAGGATCAGCTCTGGGACCAGGGTCCCAATACCTGAACCATGCACATTCATGTTTACTGTCAAAGTCACCATTATTCTCAACCACTAATTTCCAATGGAGTTCGATTCTAACCTGTCTTTGACCTTGTTGGTGCGCTCCACTGCATCAATATCCATACGGATCTTGAACTTGACATGGGGCGGGACACTTGTGGTCCAAGGATACATATCAACAAAGATGAGGCCTGCCCAGAACTTTCTGTGCTCCAACAGGTCCAAAGCCTGAAGAGTGACGCTGTCCTCATCACGCAGAGCCACAAATTTATCCAGGATTACACACTGGATGAGGGAGAGGGAACAAATAATGTAAGTTATATTTAAGTTTCAAAATGATCAAAGGAGATTAAAGTTACATTTCTGAGAGTCATTTAGCTGAAAATAACATTTTAAAATTATTTTATTCATATAATGGTAAAAAGGTTGTCAATTTACTATAGGTTAGACTCTTGCACTTTTTTTGTGGAATTGGAACAGTAGTTGTCCATTCCCTGTGAAGCATGTCTGATACAGCCATTCACTGTAGGCTAATGCAAATAGGGAGGGCATTGATCCAAGATGAAAAAACAACAATTTAACACAAAGATCCCACACACAGTAACCTACCCAAACCCACACAAAGCACAAAACACACACACATACACAACTTGCCATGCTGACAGAGACATGCATTCAAATGACTGCATGCACTTTTAAAGACATGGTATAGTCTAAACAAACACAGCAAAAGATTCAAATCTTAAAGGCCGTAATTTACCCAAAGTATTCACTTCTGCCCGACTGCGCATGCATGCCACCAACATGCAGCCAACCAGCCGTCAAGCCCACGGTCATTGTTGTTGTTCTATAAAGGATGGTGGAAAGAGTGGCAGCTGTATCTAATCGGCCTCAATCGTTCCCACTCTCCCTGTCACACTCAAGTGCTGTAAGCTTCAACGTGGACAAAAACAAAGAGCACCAACCATCCACCCAGCCATGCCCCCAGGTGCCCCCTGTGTCACCCCCCTGAGTGATAGGCCTCTCATTCACATTAGCCCCTGCAGTGAAATGGGTGATTTTAACTTGTTGTTTCAAATGAACTGGCCCACTTTCAATTTGGAGGGTCTTCACGGGAGAAGGTATGTGATGTGTTTTTCAGATTTTTTAACCCCCAAACCCCCCACTCCATCAGAAGTAAACAAAAGCAGCAAGACAGCTAGTGTGTTCCTCTGGCTCTCGCCCACCTGGGTGGGGACAGGGAGAAAAATTGCAGAGTGCAAAGCTTACACCAACAGTGGTATTGCAGACACAGTGGCATTGAAAATAGCAAGTGACAGTACCTGTGTGTAACTAGACTGACAGGTGAATAGGCCTGTCTTTATAGATTTTTAGAATTTTGGAAAAAGGCACCAAAGACAGTCCACATTCTTTCTGTAGAACAGAGGATAGGATAAAAAAGGATAAAGGAATTATCCTGACACCTTATTTTCACCTTGACATTTAGAACGCTCTTTGACAAGTCAGTACAATTTGGTATGCTGGCACATACCCCACATTATGTATATCATGCCATTACACTATCATCACAAAGCTAACCTGCATTTGTATGGTTTTCATTGCACAGGTGCCACACATTCTTGGCTTATTCCATTTTCGTCTGGATAAAAAGGTGAATAGATATCCCAAATAATGCACACAGTATATTTTTCAGCTTGTATTCGAAAAGCACAAACAGAAACAAAATGTGGGTTAACTGTCCACTCACATCCCCATATTGATTGAGAATCCGAATGACGCTGTCAGTGAGGTTGAAGATGTGTCTCCAGTCAAAATTCGGCATGTCTTCCGGTCGGTCTTCTAGTGGGCCTTTATAAAGGAAGTTGAGTAAGTGCTTTGAGGAGAAAGGTGTCTCCTCAAGACTTCGGTCAATGAAATCCATTACTGATGGGTTACAAATAGAGTCCTGCAAATAATAGAACCAGAGAACAAAGTTTATCAATGAAAAGTGCTGACACTCCTGTAAGATCAAAAACAACTTTTTATTAAAGGCAAACTAAGTAATCTAATTTTAAAAAGACAAGTAGTCCTCCGTGTAATGGGTTCTCCTATAAACTTTCCCTGTGCCCTCTGGTGCAGTTTGATTCTTTGCTAATATTAGAAGATTATCCTACCCGAATCATCTCGACTTGGACTCCATCTTGGAAAAAAGCCCAAATCTGAGGAGCGACTTCCTCCCAGGCCTTCCCCATTGTCCTGAGCCTTTCCAGCTCCTCAAATGTAGTGTTGGCCTGCAGGAGAGAGGGGATTACTGCATGTGTGTGTGACAGGAAAGAGCAGGAAAGTATTATCAAAAATAAACATGAACACAAAGCTGTTCTCAAAAGTCCCCATTTGGATGCACGACAGTTACAAAGACCAAAAAATCATTTTGTTTAAATAGATACAATGAACATCAAACCCACACATGTATGCACATGCACATGTGTACACAACACACTCAAACCCAAATGCACACACTGTCTCTGTTACTCTAATCTCCAGCTACATACCATTCCCACATTAAAGTCTCTGTGAAAACAGGCTTTTGAAAAGACAACACACACATTCTCACACAAAGAATTCCCGCAGGCCTGTTCAGATAACCAGCAACAGTGCAACAAATGCACCCTGTGCCAAATTGTCAAATATTTACTGCACGCTTATCGTTAAAACCCTGGATGTATGCGGGTACAGTGCTTTGTGTGACAAATACCAATCACTGGCTGGTTCAGTATTCAGTCATGTGCATTGGGGGATGAAAGCGCTCAAGAGTACACCCAATTAAACGCCTCTTGTGTGTGTCTGATTTTGGGTGACAATGTGGACAATGGAGCCAGGGTGATAATGGAGGCCGTTGGTGACAACTGGCTGAACGCATTCAGCCAGCCCAGTGAATCTCAGTCAGGTTCCCACAAGTGAGCACTTCCTCATTCCCCCAGGGGCAAAATAGTAGGGGAAAGAAGAAGGAGAAGGGTTTGATCCACAAAGGATCTTGAGGCTCTCGCCAACATGTAGGATGTTTGTTGCATACGCACTTATTCACAATAGTTTAAAAAATAACATTGCAACTGAGTCCATTCAAAACTTATCTGCTAACTAAATATTTTTTTACTGTCATGTTTGTGAAGAAGGGTAAGAAGTTACAGCAAATGCAGGCAAGGTACTTATTTCCATTACACAAGAGTGGTCAAGATATGTGTACTTTAAGGTTTCATATAATGCACTATACATGATAGAGTTGAGAGGGAGATAACTAATAGCCTGTTGAGGTCATTTTTGGGACTGGAAATGTATTAACCCCCTAGCTCATTACTTTCTTCGTGCAATTAAGATCCCATCAAAAGGAAGAGGAAAACAAAGAGGGCATTAAAGGTCAGGAAGTAGGAAGTATAAATATGTGTGTCTCTTTGTGCGTGTGATCACATTTCTATAAGGACAGACCCCCGTTGCTTACATAACACTGAAAAAGCTATGGCGCCACTGGACTGCGGGGTAGTCACCACAGTCAATCAGCTTGTGGTCTTCCATTGCAACCAAGCCATCCATGACTGCTGCCCCCCTGAAGGGCTTTGACTGACTCGTATCTACATGTAGATACAAAGGGCAGGACATGACATGAGGAAAGCTGATCCTCTTTTGAGGCCAAATTCTTTGTTCACTGCAGTATGGCCGGCATGTTCTAAAATGAACAATGGGGATGTCATGGAGGAGTAGGGAAGTAGTGATCTCCATTACTTCTTCATTTATTTTATTTTTCATCCTATCGCCATCTTTAGATGGAACTTATATATTAATAAAAATACAAATTTGCAAAAGCAATAAAAATAGAAATTATATACCATATATTTTCAGAAAACATTCCTCAAGAGAGTCCGATCTGACCTGGCAAGTTATGCCACAACTAAACTATGTTGCTATACTTCATTGCTTGCAGGTAAATGCATTTGACAATGTGTGCTGCTTACATTTCGTATGATCTGTCTGACAGCAGGCGAGTCAGGGGCGTACAGTATCTGTCCCATCAGCATGGGCTTCACAGAGTTCCACACAATCCTGGTGACTGGGTTAGACTCCAGCTCTCTCATCAGATCATTGCAGAAAGGAGCTGGAGGAAGAGGTTGAATATGAATATAAATTAAGGAAATATAAACCTAAAATATCTATCTCAATGGTCTGTACTCACTGGTGCTGTTGTCATATGTGTAATGGCCCTGTGCCCTGCTGCTGCTGATACCCAGGAAGGCCTTGTAGTTATTGTCTTCATACCAGTTAAAGGAGGTGACTCTGGAGAAAGCCCCCTCGGTGTAGCCACATACCAGGCGGGAGGCAGTGGCCATCACCTCCCTGAAGGACAGATTGTTCTGGAAGAGAGGAGTCATGACCTGGAAAAGCTCCCTGGCGCTGCTCCTCTGGAACAGCTGTGGAGAGGAAAACAAGGCTCGTGAACACAGCAGAGAATTTAAAGATGACAGGCCGTCTATCTGTTATGTAAGACATGTTTTTGGTGTGAATTTACGCACCCTGTTTTTGCCCTGTTTACCTTATTCACTGCACAATGAGAAAAACCTAAAACCAAATCAGACTGACTTTTAAAAGTTGAGACATTTCTTTAACTGGACAAACCACTTAAAACTCTTCCTATCTTAAAAATGACAAAACTGAAAACAACATGAAAACATTTTTTTTCGCTCTGCTAGCAAACCTACATATGACTTGGCAGTTTTACCTCATCTGTCTTAACGACAGACAGTTTATCGTGGAGACAAAGTGTCTCGCCAACAGGATGTCAGACTGTCAGTGACAATAAATATCCCATACAGAACAAACAAAGCAAAGAATTCCTACTCATCCACTAGGCGTTAAAAATGCAGGTAAGCCACAAATTACAAGGACTGACTGCACAAATACAAACCTATGCCGTTACACACTTCCCACAGGTGAACATGTGGTAGCACTGATGTGGGCAATCCAAACAAAAATAATGAGCAAACTCTTGAGAGACATACTGAGGAATAAACAGATCATTTGATCATTGCTGGTGTTTTTTCATTAACCTTAATGTCTGGAGGCTGTATGTTCATGCAGTCTCCTTGTTGTTTCCACTGGGATGGTCCCACAGAGATGATGTATCTGTTTTTGAGGCTAAATTGGCCTGTGCTGGATTTAGCCTTCCTCATACGCACTGAATGATATCCCCCCGTCTGTGTTTGCGTAAAAACTCGGGCAAGAGGAAGCAACTGTTTCCTGATGGCTAAACATAGTTGGGTAGTGAACTTTCAATGGGCCGGGTCTTACCTCATGTAGTTTGTCTGAGACAGCAGAGATGACTCTCACCCAAGAATGAATGTCAATGCCTTCAGATTGGTTGTCCAGGACAAGGGGAAGCTGAAGAGAGACATACATGTTACGTTTTTAGACCCAAAAGCATTCATGCCTCCAGGAGCTGATACAGATGATTCATAGGAGGCCAACATGCAGCATGAGCAGGTAACATGATAAAGCTGAAGGTATTTTTCGATCAAAGCATCACAATTATGGTATTAATAGAATGTAGTGATACAATATGAAGGGACTATGTGACATGTTTTGGTTTGTTCGCGTTTCCCCAAAATCTGCTGAGCACTGCTTTCTCCTGAGGATCTGCTGAAGGATCTTCCAGGCTGCTCACAACACAATAGGAATAATCAGGAACAAGCACACGGCCAAGACACAGAGCTGCCAGAGGAGACATCCTTCCTCTTGTCTTCCCCCTGTCTTCTTATCCCAATGGGTGTGCGTGTGTGTAGTTTTCCTGTTAGGCCACAGAAACACAACTAAATACACTTGGTCTGGGATTGTGTCTGGACAGGGATAAGGCAAAGGGCAGCCATTGTTGCCGTCTGTGGCCTTTGTTTACTCTTTGTGCCCTGTGATTACTGGTGAGAGGAGTGTCTCCTTGCTAATCAAATTACATAAAGAAGCCAAGTCTGTCTGTTCGGCTAATGCTGCTTCAAGTTCCTGCTACTATTTGAAAAAGCATGTTGACAGTCAATAACCTCAACTCGAAAGTCTGAATCTGCCCAAAAATGAGGTCTGTGGTATTAAGTTTGTAGTATTTTGTTATTTGCAGTAACTCCAATATTGCATTAGTTCACCGGAAGTTTAGAAATGTATTTTTAATTTAAAAGAAGCCCATCCTCGCATTTCCCAGAGACACATTTTCCCAGCCTATGAGTCAAGGCTCACATAGAAACACTAACATCTGTTAATCCATTGTGTCTCCAGACTTTAGACATGCTGCGTGACAACAAGCCTGTTCCAACATTCTGTGATCTAAGTCTTTACACAAGATGCAGTCAAAGATTATACTGAGCATGCAAAGAAATTAAACACAATCTTATCTTTTTTCTTCTATGGGACAGTTACATGATTAATGAACTTGACAACCAGATTAATGCTTTCAACAGACACATGATGAGCCAAGCTGCTAACCCCTAAACAACATTGCTGAAAAAGGCAACCATCCTGCCAAAACCTTTAATCCCATGCCAGCATATCCTTAATGCCAGCAGTTGGATCAGTCATGTAACTGACCCCTTCAGAAATAAAATGTTAATAAACGTAGCACCACCCCAAATTGGACCAGATACAGCCCTATAGGCCTCTGCTATTCAAAAATGAATTGGTCACTCTATCAATGCCATATCTAACACATGTATGAGCTTTAAATTGTCAAGAGAAAGATTTTTGGCATGCTTATGAGCAGTGACTAAACATGCTACAGACTATAAGCTCAATTATGGCTTTTGTTTGAGTAAATGTTACTTAGGGGTTACGTTAATGAAAACATTAGATGGTAAGGAATAATTTAAGATGATATTCTTTTGAGAAAGTTTTAAAATCCACAGCTGTTCACCTTTGGTGAGATCAACAGTTTCAATCCTATAAAACTAATGTTCTTATCAGCTGTCTAAGTCCCACGGAAAACAAGCACTGACCAGCCGGAAGAGCTTGAAAAAGTCCACATTGGCGTAAAACTTGTCCTCGATTATCTGCAGACGCTGCGGGGTCAGGATGCACATGGCATTGCGAACGTTGTTGAGTCCTCGGCGGCTGGGGAAAATGAGGAAGCGCTCCAGCAGGTTCAAGTTGCAGGCGATATCTTTTAAATGCAAGTCTGGGACCCCAGATGCAAACTGTAAAAAGTGTGCAGAGAGGTTAAGGAATATAATCAATCAATCAAATTCTAGAGAAAAACTCAAGCTAAAATTAAACTGATGCCAGGATGTTCAATAAAGTTGCGCTTTAAAACTAACCTGAATATCATCTCAATATGCATCTTTTTTTATTTTACGTTTAAAAATTGCCAAAAGCTCTATAGGCCTTTTATTCAAACCAAACCAAAAGGGAAACACCATGAACAAAATGCATGATCAGCCTAGTTCCATGCAACGCCAATACGCGTTCAACACAGGTTGGTATTTAAATGTTGCAACATGTACCCTGGTGATTCATCCCTATTATGTAGGTGTGTTCATGCATGTGTGTGTGTGTACCTGTTCAGGCCTGATTTGAGCATTGACTAACTGATAGACCACAGATTCTGTCAGAGGAACGTCTCTCAGCAGAAATGCTGTCAGAGTTTCATCGTCCTTCAGTATCGTCTCCACTTTCACTCCTCGGCCTGTGCAGAGACACAGAGGCAGATTGTGGGTTGACTGGTTTTCAACTGTACACTGTGCTGTTTCTTTAATGACTGTTTGAAATCAATGGTCCTTTTGTGTTGTGCAGTTGAAAAACTGGATACAGGAAAGACTCTAGAGACTCAGCAGCACATATTTTGAGCAGGTTGTGACAGATCTGCAGCCTTAAACAGGTATATTTACAGGATGAAGACACTCCACCTCTGCACTGTGTCATTGTTTCCTGTGGCCTGTCTGTGCACGAATTAAGTTTCCTTAGATACAGTATAAAGAGTTGAACTGCAGTCAGTGGTGTGCATACCACCGCCAAGGCGTCCCCTGAACTTGACTTCGTTACCAAGGTGAAATTACCTTTGTCAATGACACAACAGTGGTAGTTGCATGTTTCTGACTGTTACCATACAGGTGCTGAAAAAAGAATACGCAACACCCTGTTGGTCCATTTATGTATCTTTCCATTTTTCCATCACAGGAGGGAATTCACTTGGTCTCATTCCACTCACGTCATTATGAGGAGATGCACATGGCTCATAAAAGAAGGCAGCAAACTCTAACCATCTAACCTCTCACACGAAAAACAGCCACCTGCATTTTAGAATAGTTTGATTGAGGCGGCTATGAAAAGCAAGAATTCCTCAACAGAAATATTATTCAACATACAACGAGTCATCTTCCAACAAGGATATGGTATTCCTAGAGATAAAGTCTATTTTGTCAAGACTCACAAGGAGCAGATCCTCCAACCTTCATGATCTCAAATCAGTAATAACCTCTGTTTTTGAAATGTTTTATCAGGATGTTTCCCATGGACAGGGCGCACATGAATTGCGCTCCCACCCAAAAAATAGCACACTGGTGGTGAAAGTAAGCAGCTTATGTTACGGGTCTCTCTTAAGTCCATGTTATGTAATCCTGTTATGCTGCACAGACACACAGACGGATGGGGGAAAGGTGTGAGGTGTGACGTAGACCAAGCTATTTGCTTGGTTTGTTTACTTGTCTGTTAAATGTACAGAAAGTCGTGACTAATGTGAGCTGCACAAGTGATCCGGAATGTGGTCAAGCTATTTGAGAGTATGGTTTAAAACAGAACAATTTGTACGAGAAAATCTGTACAGTGTTTTCCTCTCCAGACACACCAACTCCACTGTAACAACCAACCACCGATTTATTTGCAGAATGTTGATAAAAGCCTGGAGATCTGACCTGAGATCTGTTCGGGATGTGAGCGCAGAGTATCCATGAAGTTACTCATGGTGTTCAGTTCCCTCCAGAGGCGGCCAAGCTGCAGAAACTGTGGATCGCTTCCAAGAAGCTCCTGGGCATCGGAGTAGAAGCGAGCCAATCTGCAAGAGCAAGGATTATTAACAATAACATTTAGTTTAACAACATTTCTGATTGTGTGCACATATATACTGTGGCTTGGAAAATGAGTGATGCATAATCCAGAGAACTTTGAATAAATTCTCTTTGAGCCCATTACATAAGTCTACCTTTTCATCTCAGATCAAATGTTTCATAAGGAATTCATCATCTCTGGCTCAAATTCAGACCCCTCTACAAGCCCAGTGTGATGCTCACATGGAGTTGTTGTAGTTGGAAACAAGACCAGGAGATTCACCACGGGTGGGGTACTGGAAACAAGGGTTGTTTGCATTGCAGAAGATTCCCTGGATCCAGGGCAGGACCCCAGTGGAGGGCATGGCCTTGTTAGGAAAGTGGCCTGAAGGGAGAGGCACTTTCAGCACTTTGCACAAGTCTGGAAATAAACATTTATCAACAGGACGCCTGTCACAGAGGAAAATAACTGTCCACTTACATTCATGTTGACGGTAAAGTGGATTCACTCTCCTGAGCCACACCAGACCCATGAACAGCATTACAGGCCACATGATCTCCATGAAGAAGCGCACCTGCACAACAGCACATTTGTTTTTATAAAAATGAACAATATAAAGTTGTGCTATGCTAGAGACAAACTTAGCAAATGTGTCACCTTGTATGATAGATGAATTAATATACATGAAATGGAATATGTAGGATTTTCATCGAGTTTCTTGTTTTCAACAAAAAAAATCTTGGAATCATCAGCAGAGAATGAAATCTATAGGAGTTAAAACTAACTGCAAAGAGGGATAAATTCAGTGTGTAGTTGATGAATAATTTTACCCTCTGCCTTCTGCGGATGGTCCAGTTCTTCCACAACAGGAGTCTGATCTGTCGTCCTGCCCCCATGGCTCCTCCGTTTCACCCCCCCACAGGGGCTGGCAACAGCCAACAAACCTGCATTCAACAAGACTGCTATTTTAATGTGAGCTACATGAAGCCACCTTATGTATTATATTAGAAAATGATAAACTAGAGTAATTTGTAAGTTATGAAGATTTACATTTCACATGGTCACCAATTGTACAGCCTTTCAGTCCACAAACAGCCTCTGTCACTGTCCATGCATAGAGTTGCTGTGGGAACACACTGTATATTCCACAGTGTTGGTGCATATCACAGAATAAGCTTTAATCTAGGTCAGATGCAACTGTTATGTAATTGATTTGGCTACATGGCTAATCGCATACTGTTAAGTGTGACTTGATTCTTAAAGTATACAGCAGATCATATCACTTACCTCAGAAGAACACTTGCCCTGCAGAGAGATATCCGGTAAGTGAAGCATAACACGTATTCCACTGAGTTGCTCCTTGAGGTTGCTAACGCAGCTTGTTTCCAGACCTTGTGAATAGTTAAGCAGATTGATTTAATCTTCTTTCTGTGCTGGGAGACTGAAAATGCCTCTCATCCATTCGTAAAGGCCTACCTGACCTAACCACCTGGCCCTCGTTATACTGCATAATCCTGCCACGGTTATAATCCCATCACTGTTAAAGGAGAATATTTCTGTTTTCATTATCTGTTCACAGGCTCAACACTGTATTAACAATTTTCAGTGCACTCCCTGCTTTTAAAGTGTTAATTACGCTATTCACACACACACACACACACACACACACACACACACACACACACACACACACACACACACACACACACACACACACACACACACACACACACACACCACACACACACACACACACACACACACACACACACACACACACACACACACACACACACACACACACACACACACACACACACACACACACACACAGGTGTCCTGTGTATTCAAACTGCATTAATAGTGAACATATCGCAAGTCCAATAAAACTTTGCACTACCCTTTCCTGATCAATTTACCATTGACACGCCAAGGAGCAATTCATGAGATATGGGTTTCACATACAGAGACAGACCGAGCGAGCGAGCAAGCGAGCAACCGACAGGAATAGTAGATACAAACCCTCCCTTGGAAGTTGTCAGATATATTTTAATAAGTTACAAAAGGGTGTTTGTTTTCATGTACCTACTTTTTTCCTTTTTTACATTGACCTTTTCAACATTCTCTCCACCTTGTACATTACCATGAAAAACAGATAACATTTAAATAAATGATCCATTTACTATTAATTACAAAGAACCTGTACGATTTAAGTGACTGATAAAAATTAGTTTAAAAAAAACTTTGGCAATTAAAAAAATGTAGATGTTATATTAAGAAAAGGAAATGGCATTTCAGTACAATAATAGTTGATACTGTACAGGTTCAACAGTATAAAATGGATATACACCCTTTGCAACTAATGCTTCTTAGCAAATGCCAGTACAGATATGTATTAGGGCAGAGGGGTCATTATATTTTGTTTATACACAAGTCATTAGAAAATGGTTAATTATAACCCAAATGTAACACTTTGAAATATTCTGACTCACAGTGGATAAAAACATGTGGAAGTTTTGATGTCATGTCAGTGCACCCAACTACTTTTGCAATCAAAAAGTGTTTTTTGGTTTATAAACATACAGAGATACTGAGTATGTAAGAACTATACAAAATGTTCAAATAAAATGTAATTGCACAGTTTAAGAAATATATATAAATATTCTGACTAAGTGCCAGAGTGTACAGAGCAAGTGATTGGTAAATGAAATATTGGTGAATCATATTAAAAATATACAGCATCTTAAGTGCATCCTGTTTGTCTTCTGAGGACCAAAGGGCACATTTAATTCTCCACATGTTGCCCACAGTTTTAGTACCCCTGGAAATTGTCTTTGCAGATTTAAAGTTTTTTCTTAGTTTTTCTCCAACAGAATATAGCACACACTGTTCACAATAGGGCACCGTCTCTCATACAAAATGAGCCTCTCGATGTTCGACCTCCTGGAGGCGCCTGGGCCGTAGTCTCTGGTACACAGGTTTTCCCTGGTTTTGGCCCAGTTCCTCTGGGCTAGAGCTGGGAGATTCAGAAATGGGCACCTGCTCTGCCTCAACGTCCTCCCCAAGAGGCTCATCCACAGACACTTCTATCTCAATCCCCAGCTCATCCTCATCATCCTCTTCCTCCTCCTCCTCCTCCTCTTCCTCTTCCTCCTCCTCATCTTCTTCCTCAGCACTGTTAGCTGATGCACAGTTAGGAAGTGCTATAGCTTTGCTCCCCGATGGGGGCTTGTAGAAGGTTCCTGGCGGCGGCTGGAGAGTCCTGGGAGCTCTGAAGGCTGTTGCAGTGGGGCTGTACTTGGTGACATTGTCCTCTCTTCTTAAAGTCCTGTTAGGTCGCACTGCAACTGTGTAAGGTCTGTTGGGGAACATGGTGCTGATAGTGCTCCCAGAAGTTCCCAGGGAGAGGGCTGATGCAACAGAAGTTGGTGAGTTGCTGGTTTCTTCTGCTGTGCTCTCTGTGGCCACGACTCTGACAGTCCGAGAAGCAGCGTCCTGTTTATACTGTTTGTCCCAAGTTCTACGTAATGTCTGGGTATCAATGAACGTACTCCGGTAATGTGTGGCCACGCGCAGCTTCGCATTTTCAGTTTCATCCACTTCTTCAATGGACTCGTCAAAACTACTGCCTTTCCTGACCTCTTGGTCTGTGATATTCCGACTGTTATTCTCGTTGACTCTGCCTCGGCTGAGTATCCGTTCTACCGGCATGCTGACCGGCCGGGAGGAGAGTTTATTGCGAGGGTGTCGAAGCTGCACCCTGGCGATCGTGATATGGTGGGGCCGGGAGAGTCCTCTTTCACCAGGTTTTGGGACCTCAGGAACACTTGATGACAGGACCCCAATGAGGTTTTCTGAATCCACTTCATCAGCTTTAACAGAGACATTTAAAATAGTACAGACATTAAAAAAAGAAAGTAAAACGATGCACATTCCATAGAGATTACCATCCGAAACAAAATAATTAATCATTAATTAATCATTAAAATAAGTAATACTGGCCCTACTATATTGCTAAAAAAATATTTATCTTTGAACCAACACTGACCATGTTCAAAGTCATTTCCATCAAGGCATGGTGTGGTCTCCTGAACTTCAACCCGTAACTGGGAAGAAGGAACGGAGGAATGCCTTTTATACACTTTTGAGGACTGCTGTGAAGAGAAAGAAAAATTGAGGCACACACTGTGAATTTGACATTCAATAATATTACAAGCCATCTTGTTTTTAGCATGACAGTTATTTACCTCCTTAATGTCTCCCAGTGACCTGGAATGCCTGCTCAGGTGGGTGTCAGGGCGGGGGTGGGTATCAACCTCTATGGACGAGGTGCCACTCAGGGGGCTGAGTGGGGTGTCAAAGACCATCTCATAGTGTCTGATCAGCAGCTCCACAATTAGAGCCTGATAGGGGTAATCCACCAGAGAGGAGAGGGAGACTTCAGCGTCCGCTTGCCTCGGCTTGATCAGTGTCGGACCGAAGATGATTCCTAGATTGCTGGCTGTCATCTTATTTTCCTCCGACCACTCTGTCACCCTAAAGAGGAAGGTTAATAAAAAATTATTGCTTATCACCCTCATTCCCTATATCCCTCATCAGAAATGTGAACTATGGATGATGCGAGGTGTACCTGTGCAGATGCTCAATCAGGAACTGCAATGTCTTGTAATGAGTTGGCGGCAGCTGCTTTAGCAGGTCCTTGATCTTGAAGAGGACCCGGTTAAGTTCCACACTGACCTGTGCTGGGGTAACTGGGCTGGGACTGAGCCGTAGTGCCTCCAGTTCCTCCACGATGACACTCTGGCTTTCCTTGGCCAAACCAATAAAGTCGTTATAGAAGCGGAACAGGATGAGTGGCTCTGGAAGCTGCGTGGAAAGCATGGAGGAAAGAGGAGCAAGTAAAACAAATGAAACAAGGAAGTTAAAAATAAACAAAAACCAAACCAAAACATGTAAGAAAAACAGCAGGGGGATCAGGGGATGAGAAGTGGGAAATATGGTCTGTTCCAGAAATAAACTGCATTGAAAATGTCACTTTAAACCAGCTTGTATCATTGTTTTGGTGACAAATAAATGGCAATATACACCTCACCTCACCAGCAACACCCCAAAATTGATAATGTTTCATAAGCAGCCCACCTGTCTCAAGTAGAGTTTGAGCACATTGCTAATGTCATGGGGATAAAGGTCGGATAGCTCAACCAGGTCCTTTCCATTCTCAAACGCCTGGCACAACTTCTCCACCCGGGACTTAGCACCATTCACACGGTAGATACCCTTAAGGGCACAAAAACACAATGCATTCAACGCAGGAAAATGATTTTCTGGCAAGTAATTAATTCAGTAAATCCCACAGTTGATTTCACAGTAATCAAATCAAATTACCTTGATGTTTAGCGCTCTGTTCTCAATTTCTGACGTACACTTTCGTATAATGAAAGGGATGCCATCCTGGCTGTTCTTAGCCGCCTGTGTGAAGTCGATGCCGAAGAGGTGGAGCCTCCCCTGGAGCTTCTTGTGGCCACACTGAATGGCCAGGGTCTCAAGACACTTCTTGTGACAGGCCAGAGAACACTACACACAAGTTGACAAGGATCTCAGTCACAAAAAAGGCATCATTTCATGTTAAAAATAAAGCAATTGTGAAAAACCAGGTGATCCTACTAAGACTCCTGTTGTGGATCCTACTAATCCAGCAGGTAATAGGTTTGAAATGTGGATACACAGATATATGCAGTACCTTTTTGGTTAACCAACCTTTAAATGACAACAAGGAATATTTCGACACATTGCAGAGTTCTTTTTTTATGTCAGCTTCAGATCTACATTTCCCATCATTACATAACCATATCATCTTTTTTTCCTGTTCCCCTGTTGTTATTGTCTTGTTCGTTCTATGTTATAAATATGGAAAGACACAGGATCTAAAGTAAATAGGGGCAGGGGGTACAGGGTTGATGGAGAGGACTCCTCAGAAGACAAACAAAAGGTCTTTGGTTTCCATTGCCTGTTACCCAACTGAGACCAGTTGGTGGATTTGGTCCCTGGGGAGAGCTTGTGGCCAAATTCAACTTTCCCCTTCATTTGCTGAGGGGAGTGTTGTCTCTCTCTCTCTGTCTCTTCTGTCTTGGTTAGATTTTTTTTGCATGCCATGACTGATAAAGAAGCCGTTGTGAAAGTTTGGCAATGTTCAACCTTTTGCTGCAGGCTCACCACATTTACTGACAGGTCCAAACAGAGAATTTTGAATGGGTTGGATTTTATTCAATTATTTTTGAATTAAAAAAAGAAACCAAGGTTACCTCCTCACACTCTGCTCCATGAAAGACCACCAGGCCATCACACTCTCGACACTTGGAGGGAGCTCTGAGCTTCCTCAGCTTGTGGGTTTGAGACGCCTTGGACATCTGGGTGTTTCTGAAGGGACCTGGGGAGCTGGCTGTCTCGATGACAATCTCACTTAAACCTGCAGAGTGAAAATGGATACAGCATTTAAAACCATCATCTTCTTGATTCATATTCTTGATTCTCATACAGAAAGAAAAGGGATAATATAAAGTATTTATATAAAAACATAGCAACTAATCTACTGTTAAAACAGACACTGGTAAACAGTGGTTAGCGTTAAGTCTGAATCACCATTATCAGAAGGCGAGGGCGGCTCTCTCTCATCCAGGTCATCAGCAGAAGACATTGTGCCAGTGGATGGGGTTCTGGGTAATCTCCTCTTGAAGTCTCCTGAAGGGTAAGGCAGAACACACCAGTAAGTCCACATCCTCACAGCCACTAACCCTGGTCTGTTCCCAGTGTAATGCACTCAGACGATTTCTACCAGGTTAAAGGGTGTGGTCCACTTGCATGTTGGTTGACCCCCAATTGACAGGTGATTCATACACCCCTTGACTGATTAACAGGTTTCTATGGACCTATGTTTAATAATGTGGGTGATTTTCTGATGAGCTGATCAGGAGGCTCATAATCAGGGAAAACCCCAACACTCCTGGTGCTGGTGGGTGGATGTGCTGGCATCACACACCATTTGCTAACATTTAACGGGGGAGGAGAGGAGTCAGTTTTCTACATTGTACATTAGTTTATGTTAAATAGGATGCCTACTCATATTCAGACTTATTACTATTATTGGATGAGCAAAAGAAACCCACCTTACCTTCATGTTACACATAGCTAAAGGTCTTACATCACCTGGCACAAGTGGTTAACAATAACATAACACTGTGACACATAGAATAAACATATATGCCGTTGCACGGCAACTAAGGAAACACAAAGAAACCTGGCCACCAAACTATTTACGTGTGTGTGTGTGCGTAGGCTGTTGTCTAATACAATTGCATAATGTTAAACAAAGAGGCACCAGTATCAGTGGTTGCTAAGGTCCTGGATTTCCAGAAAACATGCCAACAAAGTTGGATGAGCCTCAAGTTCATAGGGAAAAAAATGTGAAGGCCCTGGGGGAGTATAAGACAGTCAGCGCTGAGAAATGCTCCTCCTCTCTATCATCTGCACCACACTGATGCTTTATCGGTGACATGAGACAGAGCCTGCTGATATTGAAGTCTAGGTGTGGGGGACAACTGGTTTATTTCAGTAAACATGATAACCTCAGAGGAATTAATGTTTTAAATGGAGATGACAGTAAAGACCAATTTAAGCAGAAGATCAAATGATTACATCGAGCTCAAGGATACTTATTGTAATGTTAATTAGCTGGTATCTTGGAGATTTAATTGAAACTTATGTCAGTATGGTAAATGCACACATGAGAATAAATTAATTGCCAGGGATTTGTTTGGGAAAGTTGCTGACAGTTAAAGCAATCTAAAAATCCCTGGGCCTACCTGGGCTTGCAGTGGGTGAGTCCATGGACCGAGACTCACTGCTGCCTCCAGCACTTTCTGAATCACTGCACATCCCTCCACCCGGGCTGGCTGAGGCCCAGGGACGGAATGGAGCCTGAATTCGAAGGGCTGGAAAAATGTAAGCATTAAAAGATTAGTATCTTCTTAATTATGTGATGTAATTTGAACTTGTACATTCATATTATTTATAGATTGAACATACAGTTTCACTTTGAGGACTACATTCAGATATTATTTAATCATTTATATTAAAGCATATGTTTAATATAAACCTGCACACCTTGGATGTCTGTGCTACTGTTGGAGCGCCTTTCTGCAATCTTAGCATGCTGGGCAGTGATGGGACTGTCTACCTCCTCTCCACTCAGGATGTCAGAGGTCACAGATGTCTGTGACAAGTTACTGTGGGACGAGTGGCAGCCACTTAGCGAGCGCTTGTTGAAAGGCATCCTGGGAGGAAAATGGTGGGAAAAAGAGACATTGTTTATAATAACCCGGCAATGCAATTTGTGTGGGTTATAATTCCTACTAACCAAGTTAATAAAATAATTTAGAGTTGGGGTAAGATACTAAGTGAGAACAAAGCATTCTCTTATTTCATTTTATTATAAAGGAATCTTTTATTAATTCTAAAAAAAGCCCCCCTCAATATAGAGCATCAGTGTTTTTATGCATCTAATTTCAAAGCTTCTGACAACACTCAGAGATTCAGTGAAACCCAGAATGAGCCCACTGCCACAGCTCCTCTCTCCTGTGACTGCAGTCATTTCCACAGGAAGCCCCTGCCTACCCAATTGTTTTATGGTTTTCAAAACAAGCTCCCTCCTCCTCAGAAGTCTAAAATCACTTGATTACCACAAGTAAAAGGTCTTCCACACACAGAAACTGGTGGAACATTCAAGCTTCTGATGCAGTATAAATATAAAAGATAATCATAGATAATGTCAGTACATAACGTAACATTTCTATTTAACTAGAGTGACATTTCAATAGTTTTTTGTGACTGTTAACCCCTGAGAGGTCATTATCTGTCACTGATAAAATCTGTGTAAACAAATACTGATGACAGAGATTGTTTGGTCCAGGAGAACATTTAGCATCACATTTCCATTCAACTCAAAAGGGAAAATTCCACTAAGATTTTTGAACTGAACATCTATAAAAAGAAAGAAACATGCAGAGGGTGTGCCCAGATCAGAGGGTGACGACAGCACTATCTTGATGGCTCACCCTATGCTTTGTACAACAGGAGAATCAAGCGAGAACGACTCCAGACGAGGCCCCTCAGTGGGCAGACTCCTAACAAAGTCGATGTAGCGCTGGCCTGGCTCATACAGCTTGGCATTTTCACATAAAGTCTGGTGGTTTACAGGGAGAGAGACGACCTGAGCTTGTTGGAGTTGGAACCAATTGACCGTCACCTGAGAAAAAAGGAAAGAAACATTATCAATCATCTGCAAATGGTTTGACAACATAATAAAATGTGTTTTTGTTGTAACTTTAAACTCACAGCTTTGAGGGTAAGGTCGCACTGAGAGACCATCTCTCTGATCTGAGTAATGATCAAACTCTTGGTTTTGGCGAGATCCACTCGCTTCACTCCGACATCAATCTGACAAACTTTGCAGTGCTCCCTGGCCTCCTCTGCCTGCCAAGCAGAAGGAAGATCACTCGTTGAAACTCCCACCTGTCTCACCTGAATCAGTGTTGATGAGTATGATGGGTTTCAAGCAAGACTGAGTTTAGCTTCAATGGCGGGAAGGGGTTTCTGACATGCACTGAGCTCCACGTGGTCTTCTGAAATTATCTAGATGGGCTGTATGTGAGAATCCCAGTGTTACACTCAGAGGGTAAAGATAATGCCTGCAAGCCAGTAGGCAAGTTGATTATGTTTCTGAAAGTAACACTGCAACTTTTAAACCCCTAGGAAGCTTACTACATTTGTGCAGTTTCCTGCTGAGCTATCAACCAAGCAGAGGAGCTGCAGTACCTTTTGCAGTGCCTCCTCTTCCAGCCTGCGCCTCTTTTCTAGTTGTTTAGCTGCCGCTGCTCCTCCACCTCCTCCAATCTGCTCCTCCTCCAGGCGACTAGTAGACACCTTGGCCTTCTCATGTTCCTCCTGCCGCTGAACCTGCAGCAGCCGAGCCTTCCTCAGTGCACTGTCTGCCTCATGCTGTAGATACACAAAGATAATAATAATAATACCTCACATTTGGCAAAGTTGCAACATTATCTTAATTTATAACACATTGGATGATAAAAATTACATATTATATAAATAATACATTTTAATGGTTGCTTCTGTATATACTGTATTTATGTATATTTGTGTGGTGACTTCTTCAGAGTGCAACCTCTATAACATCGACTGACCATCTTCTTTTGCTCTCTCTGCCACTGATCTTTGACCTCTTTTCGCAGTTTGTCCAGCTCATTCTTTCTGGCCAGGAGAGGCTAGAAAAGAAACACAATAACACACCCAAACAGACGTGCACACACACACACACACACCAGACAATAAGTTCTCTAATCTCTATTACAACACCCTAAGGCCAAGTCCCATTTCTGTAATGCACTAGCTGCTTTGCTGGATTACCTGCATGAATTTGTTGCTCTGGAGCACAGCTGCAGTGTGAAGCACCAGATGGCTGTATTCAATGTCATGTTTGAAGGCAGTCATGTAGATGTCACGGAATGGCATGAATTCCTAAAATGAAGAGGACAAGATCTTAGAGCTGATCCTTGAAAGCAAAAAATAAATAAATGAGCAACAACATCAACTCACCTGCTGACTGGCAAGTGTCTTAGCGGATTCCGCCATTTTGGCATAACTCTTCGCGCACTCAATATCTAAAAATAGAACCAAACAAAAATACATACAGTTACTTGACTTTGAACATTGCCATTTGTGTTAACAGTTATTTGTTTTGCCTGAAGTGGCTATTTTGTTCACTGTTAGATCTTAAGTAAACACTCAAATGAGTAAAAATCATTTAAGTGTTTTCTGATTCAATCACACAATGTCCTTGAGTCGCCAGAAAAATTGACATACAGCATTAGTAAAAGTGTATTAAACAAACATGGTGCGTGTTTGCCTGATAACACATGTACTGCATGGGTCTACTCAGTGCTCTGTCACTCTGTTGACTGAGTAGCACTAAGATGTGTACCCAACAAAAGCTCTCCGATTGCGTATTCAACCTTGAGCCTGGATAAGACTCGTATTGTGTCAAGCTTTTGTCAGCAAATGGCCCCTTATTCAGTCACACTCTAGTCTAGAACACATGCATATGCATTTTTCATCCACCATGTGCTGCCTGGAGCTACTGGATGGTTAAGATCAACTTAACGTGTGCACAAATAAATACTCTATGTCCATTAAACAGCAAAGGTAATAAACTATAACATTGTTATAAAAATGTAACCTGATGGAATTAGTAGATAAAATTTAATTGTCACATATCTATATATGGGGAGGTTAAACAACACTTTTTAAAGAGGTGATTAAGATGCTCTCTGACGACCTGTATGAGATGAACATGAAAGTATCTCATAAAGATACTGTACCAGACACGATCCCCACGCTTATGTAAGCAATGAAGGACTAAAGATAACACCAAGGTTCATGACACGAACACATTACAGCTGACTGCTGCACTTAATCTTGATAAATGGTTCTTTACTTTACTGCTGCCTCCCTACATGCCATACTCTTGTATTTATGCCCCCACTTGTGTCCTGACTCACCCATATTAAGACGTTTTTCCACCCATGCCAGGAGCTCTTTGGTGTACTTGGACCAGGCCTTTGCATAGAGCAGAGCCGACTCCACCCCACTGTCTTGCCGCTGCAGTGTAGCATCCACCTCTTCGGGCCGAACCGGCGGACATGGCCCTGTGACAATCACAGAAATGCCTCGGTGGAGATGAATAAAGTAGGACTTACAAATGGCCGTCTGCGACCTGCCCCCACCTGACATGCCTCACACCACGGCTGGAGGTGTTGCATGTGTGCTCAAATAGCAACATCTGTTAGTGAGTCAGTGAGAAAAACACCACTGACCTTGCCTGAGTGTGATATAGGTTAATTCCACTTGAGGGTAAGTAATCCTGACATAGGACTAACTGCTGGATGTATTAATAATTGGCTGACTGCTCATCACTGAGCATTGCTCCAATGGACAAGGGCCAGAATGAAAAACCCAGAATGATAAAGCAGCAACAGTACCTCAGCTCAAGACTGATTTGTAACTGATGAGTTATCCATACACTTGCAAATAGCAGCACCAGAGTACAGTTGCTGTGTGTTACAGAGATCTGTCTTACCTGGTACATCATCTTTCTCTGGACCGGATCCTCCAGTTTCCACAGAGAGATTCTCAGAAGACTGAAAAACGAACAGATGAAAAAGAAAAAGAAAAACAACAGGGGGGTGAATGAATTTCTCAGAGCATGATACGTTCTTCAAACATTCAAGGCTTATCAAAACCTTGACTTCCTCCTTAGAGCGCTCATAAAACCTGCAGCAAGAAAACAACAGCAGAATGTCGAATGAGTGTATTGTCTGCAGAGATCATTTCAGGAATGTGCGTCAACCTGCAAGCTCCCGAGTGATTTTCTTTGCACGCTTGTTGCTTGACAACTCAGGCAGTAGGCCACATCCGTGTGTTAACAGGACAGTTGATGAATTTGCCAATATCAGCATTTTCGTTTTGATTTGCACAGGGTTAAATTGACGTCTTTGATCGTTATGGATGTTTAAAATAAATGTTGCACTTTTCTTACCCTGCTTCTCTTTGTCAGGGGGAGCCCCAACACTGATCCATTCTCTACATCTCCCATAAGGAAGTCAGACACTCTAGGTTGAGAAAGGGTGAAGCACACCAGATATAACATTTGAAAGAGGTTTAATAACATATCTTCCATTTGTACAACTTTGTTATCCTGGTATCAATAATAGATATTTGTATTTTGTTATAATTATTATTTATCTCTAAAACTATTATTATTTTTAATTATTTTATTGTGAAGGATTAACATATTTATTGATTAATATGTCTTAAAATGGTTCATGATTAACAAAAATAAAACAATCAAGCAATTTGACATGATACTTACACATTGCCAAACGTGAACGCCAATGTGTCGATTGCAGTGTAGATCTCCCTGAAATGCTTCTGCTTGTTGTCTTCATTCACTTCCTTAAAGTTCACGCCTGTCAAATTGTGATGAAGAGGGATAGAGTCAAGCTTTGGTTGCAAAGTACTGAAGACATCCTGTAATTGAGGCACGAATCCTGCGACATGATTCATCATCCTGTGCATGACGTCAAATGCGGAGTCAAAGAAAAATCTCCTCTGAGTCATGCCTTACTCCTCAAATCACAACGAGAGCTGAGAACTGTTCATAATCACTGGAGTGCAGACATTTTCAAAATTCAAAAGTCCCTCACAGGGGTCCAAAAACAACTGTGTACATGAAATCAGAAGAGATAAGCAAAGGCAGCAAGTGTGTATATTTGGTTGTAATCTGGAAAAGCAGTAGTTTCCTGCTGTGAGTCTAAACACTGTGATGACTGAGAACAGAGTAGGGGGTAAAACACCAGAGTAAATACGGCTGTAATCAGTCTTCACAATAAACTTCCTGTCCTGACAGAGCAGAAAGAAAATAACTGGTGAGAGAGAGAGATGCTCAGGGAAAAAAGAAAGTTGATCAAGCAAATTGTAAATGGGTTTTCAAGTTTTAAAGGAAGTCTCAACTAGCATAATGAAAACTGGAGCGCAAACTCCCACTAGAGCCAACCAAATAAGATATTTTTTGCTCAGTGCTATTACAGAATGTTAAAGAATATACTGTAAAAAATACCCACCTCAATAAAACTTCTCTTCTCCTCCTGCTAAACTGAAATGAGACTTGCTGACCAAGACTATGACTTCAGGTTGAGGCATTCATTCTCCTCTTTATAGGGACAGTGGCATTTTTTATCTCTGTCCACCAAAACAAAAAAATATTCAGATAAAGAAAAAATTAAATCCCAAAATAAATATCTTCTGTCTTGGGTACAGGAAGTGTTAAGGTTTTGTTAGAGGCTTAAAAAATTAGAATTTTTGTCGGTCAAGAGACCAGCTCCTGTGGCCACCACCATTTAAAAGAAGCAAATCTCTTGTGCTGTTACATCTTCGCTGCTGTCCAGCCCCCTACCCCCCAACAGGACATCCTGAGGCTTGCTGGAATACAATGCCAGTACTCGCTCAGGCCCCAACCAGTGGCCCAAACATGGAAGTTACATCATGAGGGAAAAATGGTATTGTTTCACTGGAAAAGCAAAACACTCTCGAGACCCTCGTCAGCTGCAAAAGTCTTATCTGCAATTTTGATCGAGGTGGAAATTTGATTCTAAATACAAAGAAATAAGGAGGTGTAGCAACAGAGTTGAATGGATATGAAGCATCACAAAACAGGTCAAAAGTCTCATTGGAAAACTATTTTATCTAGTATTCTGATATACAGCAGCTTAGCGTGGTGAGAAATGTAACACAAATTCCACAACAAACACAACAGTCTAAGATCAGAACACAATACAACTTCACATGACTCACCTAAATATGAGCACAATCATTTTTTTACAATTAATTGTTGCATGGCAATAAAGTTTTCAGATTTTGTTTTGCACCTTTGATCACAACAGGTCATGAAGCAAGCAATTCTGGCCCCCTAGTGGCAGATAGGCAATGTGGCATGCTTAACTGCATTAACTTACAAAAGGCAGCATAAACGCAGTTACTGTAGATGTCAACACTGGTGCAATTAATTCCTATTCAACACGGGCTCTAGCTTATAGGTGCCATTATTAAGGGCTTCCTTAGGCCAGTCACTCTTAATAATACAGACTTAAAAAACTGCTCCAATTATTATACCACATCAAAAAGAAAACTTCCCACTATTGATGCTTCGAAACCTCAAAAGAATGCCTATTAAGCTGTCAAATCAAAGTTACCCCTCTGAATGTTCCTTCAGCATGTCTGAACACTACCATAATAGTCAAGTTCCTCCACCAAAGAGGGAACCTGCACGTAGCTTAGAATTGTTTATGACAAACACGCCTGTGTGTGGACTCCTAAATATTTCAGTGAAGCTAAGCTACTTTCATATGCGCACACTCCTTAGACTTTGCTCAGCTCCCTGTGACTCTATTCCTTATTAAATAAAAGCTGTTCTTAAAAAGCTGTGTAGCCCCTTGATGCCCCTCTTTGCAATGCAAATGGAGACGAGGTATACTCCGGGGATTCTTGTGTGGCTGCCAAGTTAAGAATTGACCTGCATGCCAGATCATAATCTCACAGAATGAGAGATTGAAAAGGAATCCTCAGTGTAGTTCCCTCTGGACTGGCAGCACAAAAGACACCCGCTTCCCTCTGCCCCCTTGAATCAGGTATCTGACTCCCAAATATTATTTTCTTGCTCTCTGTATGGGGTCTGAAACACATGCTGATGCATTCTAAGCACTTGAGTGACTTCTGAAGGGCTGCTTTGCTTTGAAGCTGAAAGAGACCTCTGAAACCTTCCCAGGGGAAGCTGTTTTTGAGAACTATGAGAGTGGGGACGCAGTAATAGTGAATGTCCAGGAGAGAAAACTGTCAAAGGAGGAGGGGCGGGGGGGGTTAGATAAGCAGAGACAGAAAACAGACCAAAGGAAGATTGGAGGAGTAGCTGGCATGCTTTGCAGGATACCCATGAGGTGCGCTATGTGTGGATGTGTTTGTGAGGGAGAGCTGGTCCTCACCTTTGACCGTGGCGATGACGGTTCCAGCTGTACTGAGGATGTCCACAGAGTTGAGGCTCTGGTGTTTGCTGATAATGGCCTTTAGGACTCGCAGCAGTTCCCCGAGACGCTCATGGACCACATGATGGAGACAGTCCTGGTGGTCTGGAAAGATGCAGAAAACCATGAAAAATAGAGAGAGTGAGATAATGGAGACGTTTTGTTTAAATCGAGAAAAACCCAACTTTCATTATTCAATTTTTTCCCCCATCATGTTGCATTTCTATATTTAGGTTATTTGTCAAGTCTGCCTGTCAAACTAAGTAGTAAAATATATTACTGTATACCTGAGCCAGGTCATATTTGAAAATTTCCCTTCTTTAAATGAATGGTGCAACTTCACTGGCAACAGAATTACTACATGACATTCCAGCTTTGTTGGTTGAAAGGGTGACCATGGCAGCCATGTCAGACTGCTGCCATCCATTCACGGCATCTCTAGTCAACACTGTGGCTGCTAATGGTTTACCCGGGCAACTGGACCATACCAGCAGATAGCAGAGGGATTGTTGCACACAACTCAAACATTCACAGACGACTGAAATGGTACTAACCTGACCACTGAGCGAATAGACAAACATGACCCAGTCTGCTCTTTCTGCAATTAGCAGTTAGTTAGTCAGTTAACCAAAGAGACCAGGGCATCTCAGGTATGTACTTGATAGGCCTTTTACACACAGTGAGTCATCGCCATTTGCATTTGCTATCAATTACCTTAGGTCACGTTCTTTTGGCATGGTCAAGGAGTGAGGTAATGTGTGAGTGAATGAGTACACAAACTAATGTTTAGCTGAAGTATTTTTACTACTTAAAGCAAAATGTACACAGAGAAGTGACTACCTTCTGACACAGCTGGCCCAGGGGGAAATTATAAGACAAAGGATTTCACATTCCCATTATTCCTCAAACTCATACACACACTTGCCACTGTGGCTCAATATTCCAGTACTGTAACCACACAACTGACAGGCAGGTTGTTGCTCATTCAGTTGTAATCGCATGTTTAAACTTATACTTTAATTGTTGTTTTCTAGGTCACTTGTTTGCTTGCAAATTCTCTCTTACAAGTGAAATAACAAATACACACACATTTGCACCCACACACAGACACACACACAAACATAATGGATACAGGCAGTCAAAGCCACAGTTTGTGCTGACGATCACCCCTGGATTACCCCTTCATGGAAGAGGGGATCAGAAAGACTTTAGCTGTCTCCCATTTTTTCTTTTATTCGTCAGCCCTCTTTTTGGAGTAGGACAAATAGTGCCGCCAGTGAGACTAATAATGCTGTGTCTGTGTGGCAACCATGACAATGCTAGCTGAGGCCTGACCCGGAAATCCAGCCAACTGACCAGCAGGTGACAGGTTCACGTTGGTCACAACAACACTACAATAATCAAACATTATGTAAGCATGTGAATTAAAGTGACTGAATATGCAGCCCAATTCACCCACTAATTGTCAAAACAGTATAGTGACTGCAATTGTGTGTTGTCATGTATTATTCAAGCTTTCCTACAGGACTCTGGCAGACCCTCTTTTTCTCCCTCAATGAATAAGACACAGCAAATAGTGCCAAATGGCCATACATGCTGCTGCTTTATTGACCACTCCCAAAGACCTGGAGTCACATCAGTGATGTGCAGTAATTACAGGAAATAACAGCACAAAGAGATGGAGAAACAGTTCCAGGTGAACAAGTACTTGACACAAACAAATCAACCCAGCAGACAGATGCAGCAAAATGATTACACAAGACAAGCACGCATTCTAATGACTTTAAATACTCTTTGCCAACATGCCCTGCTGCATCCAGCTTGCCAAAAGCATCTCCACAGGAGATGGAGAGGCCTTCCCCTCTCCGTAGTAACCACCTTCATCCATCTTAATCAGATGACATGTGCAGATCTTTCCAAAAACTGAGGACCCTGTGGTGTTTTGATGATGGAAGCCTCTCATGCTTTTGTGACAGTGGCCCAACTACCCACGAGGCAGGAAAAGGGCCCGTTGGTGTGGAGAACTGGATCAAGCACACATAAAAAGTCAGTACTTCTAAAAAATCTATGCACATATGGTGGATAGAGACAAGTTCATTTACACTGATGGCCGCACATGTTTACATAGTTAACACCAGAAATCAATGAACAAATCCACAAGACACTCACACACATATCAGTCTCTTTTTTTGCAAAGTTTAATGTTCATGGAATGCAGTTTTCCAAAAGACCACTTCTCTGAAACTCTCATGAGGACCCCAACCCACAATGATTTGATAAGGGTCATAGTTTACAACAAGCTGCTTCACCCCCTAAGCCCTTAATTGGTCCTGGTCAGTTTAGATCCCATTTATGGGCATTATGTGTTGAATGACAAAATACACACAATAGCCTAAATCATCCCCACAGAGGCTATACACTCCATTCACTATCCAAGTAAGTGAATCCTGAGTCCTCGAGGCATCAGGCCTGCACAAGCTAGAGGTTTATTAAGGACAAGCCCAAATCATGAATGCCCACGAGACAGAGGGTCTTCCTTTGCAAAAGCTCCATAGGCTTCCATCTTCAATGGTGGCTGTGTGGCCTATTGGGCCATCATAAATGGAGGCTAATTAGCAAGACATTATGATGCGTCCACCAGCCCAGCAGGACACGGGATAATGTACAGAGACTGATTATTCAACCCCTAAACTGCCATTCTGAGAAAGACACAAAGAGAAGAAGACATGTTCCCACCAGAGAGAGCTGTTTACATTCAAGTATAGCACATTTGTTTCAGCAGATATATCGTCATTTTTAAGGTGGGAAAGCTCTGAGAGGTTTTCTTTGTTGCAAAATGCAATAAAGACAGCATGTTTTGATGTAAAAACTGACAAAAACAAGCAAGATGCTGGGAAGATCATAGTTTTTTTCTCCCAGGAAGATGAGATGCGTTTAACTGAGGACTGCTGAGAACTCACCGTTGTCCCTGGGGCCAATGGCAAACAGTAGGACTGGTCACCTCATGGGCTTGCCACATGAAGCATTTATTGAACAATAAATCACATCGGCAGCTTTTCGCTTTTCACGGGAAAGGATTGTGTGTGTGTGTGTGTGTGTGTGTTTCTTTGTCTATGTGTGGTTAGAGAGGTGGGAGGATTGTAAGGCGTGACAGGGGAGGAGGAAGGGGGTTGTGTGTGATTTGGGATAGTCCTCTCCCTTGGGATTTGTCCCAAATTTACCCCTGCACCCCACATCCCTGCCTGAGTGCGGGTTATGAGAGAAGGAGAGAGTAAGAGACATTCCTGGGCATAATAAGCCATGGTGAATGAGGGCTACAGGGGGATCAGACTCTGATCCTGATGAGGAGGAGGCCACGGATCAGAAGCTGCTCAGAGGCTGCCAGCAACACATTGCCAGGTTTTTACTTCATTAGCGTCATGGAAACCCAACATTCCAGCCTCTTGTTTGGGAGCAGGGACTGGAGTTGAAGGAGTGAGGGGTGGAGGGGGATTCATAATGAAAACATTGTGAGATCATTCACCATTGCGATGACACCTCAATACTAAATAATTCTGATGCCACTCTGGAGCAGACACTTAAATCACAAACCTACAGAGGTGATTTACGAACACTTTCCTGACTCAAAGTCTACACAGACGTAATGGTCAAGCTCGACCAATTTTAATCAGATTGTACAGCAGAATTGTAATTATTGCTAACAGAATAGAAAGAGGGAGCTCTGTTCTGACCGGCAATATACATATAGTTAAAGGAAAGTGTAGCACAGTTAATTAAACAGGCAACATCTGGAACATACAGGCTCTCCATACCAATGCGAAGCTCCACTCAACTATAATTTATTTTTGAGGTTTTCATTTCTTTATCTTTTATGTTCTTCACTTGGATGTGTCATGTTTAGATTAAGAGGCAGGTATTTGCTATTTAAGACCAAATCAATTGATGAAAAGTTTTGTAATATTCCTGCTGTATTTTCCTGATGTTTTATGGACTACTATGTTAAAAACATTATGTCTAAGTGTTTTATGACTCCATCAGTGCTTCAGAGATGCTGATCTGATTTCATACCAACAGGTAACGTTGACTCACTTTGACTCTGATGGCCAAACCCTCCACTAGGGCCTGACACATTATGACTTGGCAACATTCCTTTTGCTGTGACCCCTGCTCTGCTCAGTCATGCATTGCAAATCATGGGAGCATTGTGTTATTTATGCTTCAAAACATTTCAGAGAATGAAGGGGGGTCTCATTGCCACAAAGCAAGTGTGAAATCACTAAACATGTCACAACTGGGTCCAAAGAGGGCCGATCAAATGGAAGAAGCTCACAGCAGAGGGGTCTAAATAGGATGTTGGACAGACTAGCCATGACTAATGTCAATCAAAATCTCTCCATGTGTCCTATGGAGTCAGAGCACAGCTGGACATTCTAGCTACTCAACCCCGAAATAACTAATCAGGACTCTAGTTGTTTCAAAGAAATTGGGCATTCATCAAAAGCCATGGTATGGGTAGGTTTCAAGGGGCTCCTTTGAGACATGCCCTCTCTTCAAAAGACCTGCAACCAAATGCAGGTCTAATAATCAATCACTGTGTGACTGAATAACCTTTGTTTTGTTGAAATAAATTCTTCTTTAATTGGCTAGGGTGAAATGCCAAATTCTTTCTCTCAGTAGTATGACATCTCACCACAAAGGTGACCCTAATGTTTCAATCCAAAATTCAAGCTATTTGCTCTAATACAAGGGGGTCTTGCAAAATGGGGCCACTTAACCTTTAACACTCGGGCAGGGTCACTGCAATGGGTGGCCCATACAGCCTTTGATATCTCCCTCCTCAACATACTTCCTGTGGGCAGTGGCCCTGGTACACCTCTGTCGACAGACCACCGGCGATCCACTCCACGGATTAGCAGATTACACGCAGCTGGTAAAAGGCAGTGGAACTTTGCCTTCCCAGAATCCTGTGCTCATACTGAGGCATTCCCTGTTGAATCACCTTAAAAGCTCTTTTTCCCATGACTGCATGCACAAAGACCTGCCGTTTAAAAAAGAGCCCAAGGCTAGACACACAGCACCTTCCATCTAGGTGAGGGCCTTTTATGTTCACACTCTGCAGGCTATTGCCTTTGTCATACTTGCTAGCTGTTAGCTCGGGAAAAAACTAAAAGAAAGAACAAAATAATACTCAGTGAAGGCTTAAGACAGGAAATGCAGAACACTAATGTATTATATAATAGAGTAGACTGCATGAAACAACCACATCAACATTTTAATCATAAAATTATCACCTGCTCACCAGTTGGTGTCAATAATAAAGATTAAATGCAAAGACATTGAAACATCTGCGGGTGAACTTTTCCAACACCTCTTTCTAGTCAACAGACCACTCTACCCATGGATATTTTTCTCTTTAGACATTTGCATATAAATGAGATACCCAGTGGAGAATGAAGAATTTTCCCCCTCTTTCATTTCTCTTTGGAGCTGTCTGTCACAGTGAGGAAAGACAGGCGACCTTTCCCACCAGATCACTGCACATCACCACCACTGTTGATGCAAAGTTATGAAAGCTGTCATTTCAACTATGCTTTCTTTGAAGGGACAGTGTGTTGACTTGTCAGAAAAAAAGAACCTGTGGTCACCTTCAGTGGTCATAAAAAGTAAAAAGGTTTGTCCGGTCTGGACTAATGTAAAAAAAAGATGGAGGCCTCCATACAGGATTATTCTACATTCCATTTCTGCCATTAGTCCCCCCCCCGACATAGCTCTTACACACTGGGCCTTTAAGAGAAACCACCGGTCACCCCACATTGCAAAATATAGTTTGCATCCAAACTGCTCAGGCATTATCCTGTAGAGACAATAGTTGCTCTGCAAATGGTGTAATGCAAGCAAAGAGACATCAACATGCCAGGGGGTTGGGGAGATCTGCAAAGACAGGCCCCTTCAGTACACCTGTCGAGGGGCAGTACTAGTGGGCAGAGATTAGGGAGCAGCATTAAGAACAAGAGGCCACTGTTCAGCTGTTCTAGCATCCAAATCCTTATTTCAAAAAGCTTTGCATGCATTAGACCTTGCAAAGAGACTTTAAAAACAATATTCTCATAACTGTAAAGGCATTATTTGGCTATATTTTACTGAAGAGGATCAAGTACCTAAGGTCCAAGCCCCATTATCAGATCCAGTAGATAGATTTAAAACAGATATACAGGCATTGTTGCTGTTGTGCCATATTCTTTGGCAGGTTCCATCCCACCTCAATTACCACTACTTTCTTTGGTCACCCTTTCTACAGTTCAGTGGGACCTAATATGAGTGTCACAGGACAGGACAGACCCCAGTTGGTTCAGGCTTTGCTTCACACTTAGTCTGTTTACCTCAACATCAAACGGGCTCTCGTCCTTTCACTGAACACGGCAACTGAGTTCCTTAACTTTCAAGGTGTTTCAAACAAAGACAATGGCTGGTTATCCTCGCCTCTCCGCCATCAGCTGCTCTAGCCTTTAACAAGTTATGAGCCGTACCCAGCATGAGGTGACCCGGCCACATGCGAGCATGCCCCATGGTTGGCACTGGCAGAGGAACAAGGCCAATTACAGCAAATATAGCTCTTTTTCATATGATTTAATAATAGTGAAGACACACAACAGATGTGAGTGAAGAAGATTAAAACCCATTTCCCATGCAGATGAATGAACAATGAGGCTGGGATACCTGCATTGCTTGTGATGAATCAGTACTTGTGAAAAGAGAACTGGAGAAGTGAGCTTTTCTCTAAGACAGGAACAACATTGTTGAAGTCATCACTGACCTCAATGCCATGCAAGTGAATAAGTACCTGTCGACTGCAGTTTAGATTTGCTCATATACACAAACAGATAATATTGATAATCAATGCAATTCAATTACATACATAGTCAGAATTAATAAAAAAATTGTTTAAAGGAAAAACATAATGAATAAATGCACCTTTGCCTAAGCCTACATTAATACAGTGTGAGATATATATGCCATCTTTGTTGCAAACAAAACCAAACCAAGAATGGCTGATAGCATGAGAAGGGGGTTACTGGTTAAATCTGGTATTTAAGAAAACAATAGAACCATAGTATCATTTGCAAAGTTCCCCATTTGTGTGGACAACACAATGAAATATTCAGTATACTAAGTGCATCATAGTTGGGTATAAAACCTGAGCTGTGTGTATAAGCAGCCTCTAGTTCTGAGCTGCTGCCCTCAATCCTTAGATTTTCATGTTTACTGTGGGAAACCTGGAGTTCCATCCTAGTGTGTGGCAGACATCAGCAGTCTCCTTAAACAAAGCTGCCCCAGTAAAAAACAGTGCCCATAGCCATAAATCTCTGCAGAAGGAAAGAGGAAGAGACACAGAGAGATGGAGTTCCAACTTGAAAACAACTTACAAACCTTTGTGTGGATTTAGGCCATTAAACCTGACGTGTCAGCATCGTTGTGCCACCTGTATGTACCATTCATTGCACACACTCTGGTTGGCCAAAGAGCAAATTTTCAGCTGATGGTGCCCGGTAGAATTTATACTTTTGTTTCCTCAGGCAGATGGATATTAATGGACCTGCCATATGTCACAATACACTGCAATTTACTCCTGGTGAGTAATAATCCCAGATCTAACCCCATCAGCATGTCATCTGATGCTAAAACAATGTCTGTGCTATAAAACAAGGATCCCCAAAACAATTAAGGTAATGTAATAAATCCTGTGAGACGGCTTAGCTGGCAAGATAAGTATACCGCATTAAATCAAGATCTGTGGAAAATGTAATAGGGAGCACTTGTGTAATTTGATCTTCAGGAGACAAGCAGGGAAGGGTAGTTGCATGCTCATGGGATAATTTACAGTGGCTTTAGATATGGGTGCAGCAAAAGAACCATAAAAGGAACTTTTTGGAAGCAAGGAGAAGCTCAGAGCGCTTTACAGTGGATCTCAGACCCGGCGGGACAGACTGTCTAAACAGAGCACAGTTACAGCTATTAACAAAGTCTGGAATGGTTAGTGAAAAGATCAAGTAGGGCTAAATTTAGGCTGCACAAGGGGTGATTTAGAATGCAAATCACTAAAATAGCATTTAGGCTTTTTCTCTGAGGACCCAGTGAAAAATCTTTTTCCCACAAAGCTTAAGCATCCTATTCAGACCTCCAAAGAGAGAAGAAAAAAAAAACTTCTTTTCCCACATTTTACAGTGAAGGACAAAAACAGAAAGACAAGCTTAACATCACTATATAATAAATCCACTATTTTTTATAGGAAGAATGACTGTCTTTCATAAGATTTTTGGTTCCCTGCCATGCAACACTTACTCACTCAGTGGCCAGGCACATTAGTGCATACAGTGCATCATTGTACATTACACAACGCCAGTGGAACATTTTAAGCAGCTACCTGTTAATCATTTAAACCCCCAGAACCTCATGTTCAATGTGAGAGGCCTACCCACACAATTAACCGAGGACACATATGACTCAAATAAAACACTCGTGCAAACACGAGTCACACATTAACACTGACAAATTAAAGCTAATGTGACTAATGGCGATAGAGTCGTACCATACCCCCCCACACACACACACACACACAGACGGTACCCCTTCATAGAAAGACTTCCTGAAAATGTGTTGTCAATAAAAGCACAAAAACAGATGAAGAGAATAGATTCTATCATCAGTATATGTCCCAGATCATTATGATCAACATCATACTCCATCGACGATGAGGTCGACTCTCCTCGAGTAACAATGTGTCAGCACAACAGTGATCAACACACATGACAAAAAACAGACTGGCAAATACTAATTAACAAGGAGCTGACACATAAATATGTTAGCAGGTTCATGTCCCCAAAGGACACAGCAGTGAGTCAAAATGAATGCCACGCACCTGTCTTCCTTAATTACACACATCAGTGTTGAGCGTTTACAGATTTTGATATTGACAGCTGGCCATTGTTTACATGGAGTGCAGCATTCAAATTAAAACGATTCCTTGTGGTGTTCAGCTCCAGTGAGTCACCTGCTTGCTGCTGCAGTTTTTTTTCTTAAGGAGCTGACACATAAACCAGCCATCATTCTGCTTGGCAGAGCCACAGCACAAAACACCCGATGACACACCTGTTTCTGCCAGACAGCCAGGCACGGCGATACACCCTCGCTTTAAATAGACGTGGAGACACACAACAATCAACTGCAGAGCCTGTTGAGTAAATGGCAAGCTGGGGCCAAATGTTTGTAATGCTAATCGTATGATGGAGAGCCTCTGAGCCTCCACTCACCATCAAACACAAAAGCAACATCCACAGCTCGACTGGTCTCCAGATGTCCTCAGTGACCCTCAGGTAAGGACCAACCTTCCAAGACATTAATCCTCTCCAATTACTCTCACGCCCTTCATGAGCAGACACTGGACGAGTTGTAGCCTCAGAAAAAAAGAGAGTGAGCATGTCAGTCCCACTCTGGAGTTGGTGGGACAGGTCGTCAACATTGACCCGACGATGACAGCACATAAACAGCTTTTCTCAGACATGCGTAAAAAAATAAATAACTCATGCATCATTGACCACAGCTGAAGGGACATGTTGTAACAATTACCATGTAAGGCATCCTTTGACAAATACTCTTCTTTTGTTATAAATAGAGCGAGGGATTGGTTGAAGAACCCCCCATCCCTACCCCCCGGGGACAAATCCCGCAGACCACAGTTATTTCCAACTTGGGAAAGTAGGAAACTCTGTAGAAGCTGCCAGTTAGCAGAAGCATGTGAATCCAGAGATGCATTCCAGGACAATGGGCGTCAGACTCAGATCACTGACTGTGAATACAGGGCATCCAGAGAGGGGCGCAGGGCCCTGAGCTGAATATTGCACCTGATTATTGACCCTGTGTAGTAAAAAAATGGCTGGGGCAGTGAGAAGAGTGAACTATACTGCAGGGACAATATGGCCGTAAATTATTGGGGGACTTAAATTCCATCCAATCCCAGCACAATCAGCGTCTCCGAACTATCTGTTAGCAAAGTCTCTGAAGATTAAATTAGAATCACTTTAAGAGATAATGGCCTCTTTGCTTCTTCAAATTTTGCCTCATCTCTCCCCAAATCAGCTCTTTCCTGTATTTAGCCAAAATAAGACATCATGGACAACTCAGTCACAGAAATGCCAGATGACTGAACCTGTGTGAACTGGATCTGTCAGTGACGTGCCCGTGTTTTTAAAGCACAGTCAAATTTTAATGTTGCCTCTGCAAACAATTTGTATAGGGAATACTCTGTTGGCCACACAAATTATAAACTGGTTTCTGATTACGGAAGAACCGGTGCAGATTGTCTAGTATGACAACTATGCATCCACACTGCACAATAGAAACATTTTCCTGCAGCAGCAGTAACACATGTAGAATGCTTAGTTCTATCACATTATTACTTTTGCAAGGAGGCCATGTTTTCATCACAACTGTGTCAGTGATCAGCATAAAACAAACAATATGGGATAGATATAAGGATGCAGAGTGGGCCTGAAGATCACTGAACCACAAAAAAAACTAAATGAATGCACATTATTTTTCTGCCACACAGAGAGAAACAGCAAGTTCAAAAACCAAACTAGAGATAGATAAAGTTGTGTGAGTGACCGAGCAGCCAAGGCCACAGCACGACAAAACTGATAGGTCTGCTGTGTACACTGGGGAAAGCAAGAGTGTGTGCACAACAGCTGACTGGCAGCGACATTAGAAATGCATATGTCCGTGCTTACAGCATTCCAGTTTAACCACTATGTGTTCAGGACAGTAGGGGAAACCAGACAATGTCGCCAATACGTGGAAGCATTCACATTGAAAAACACATACGCACAACGGTCAATTGTTGTGGCAAGAAATCATTAACAGGTTCCACAAACACTGAAGCGAACCGCTAACCGAGTATTTTCCACGTAACTGACAGGGTTCATCAGGTGTGAGCCATCAGAGCCTTTCTATCAACAGAATCAACAGAAACTCACTAAACAGACAGTGCCCACTCTCTCCACACCTACCTTTGGAGTTGAAAACTTCTTTGAGTTGCAGAAGCACATCGGCAAACTTGCGCACGTCGCTGACCAGCTGCATGATGTAGTGTGGGTCCGAGACAGGGACGCCTGGGCTGTCCGGGCTCTCCGAGCTGCCCTTGGACACCCTAGCAGGGCCTGATGAGCCCTGGCTGGAGCCGGAGAGGCGGGAGATGCCTAGAGGGAGTTTGGTTCCACCGCCACTCGACCCTCCACCCGTGCCCTGGCGCAGCATGGCTGCCAGCATGTCTTATTGGTCTCTTGGCCCTCAGGCCTGGTGAGTGTTCTCGCTGCTGCTGGGCTCCGTTCTCAGGGCCAGCACTGCACCACGGAGGAGATGATGGACGCTGTGAAGGAAGGAGAGAGACTGCAAGTGCTGAGAAGATGCAACCACAGAAACATGGCATGATTTATTTTAACGGGATGTTATGTTTTCTCCCGTTTGTGTTTGTGCGCAAGATTGCACAATCACAACAGTACAGCTTGAAGGGAAACTTGATGGAAGAGTGATCTGGGTCTGAGAAGAACATGTTCAATTCTGAGGCAGATGCAGAATTGTATTTTCAATTTCAATAACAGTTTTGTCGATTTCTCAGGTAACAAGTCAGCGATCTCCATGAGAAATATTTTGCGCATTTAAGGGGCTGATACCTGTCTGTGTATGAAATCTGTTGCAGCTTAATTAAATCATGCTGTTGGGCCTGGGTTTACATATACAGCCATAATGTCATTTTAGTTTGAGATGCATGACAGGTGTAGAAGACAAGTACATGCACATCTCTTAGTTGTGAGGATACTCACGAACACAATGCATTCCCTAACCCCTTATCCTAACTTTAACCATCACAACCAAATGCCTCACCCTAATCCAATTCGACCTCTGAACCTCAAACAGCTCATTGAATTCGTGAGGACCAGACAAAATGTCCTCACAATCAAAGTCTGGAACATAAATTGTCCCTCCTAACTACAGATGGACGTGCACAGCAGCAGACCGCGCTGCTCCGGATCATGGGCTCATTTGAGGTTCCTTCTGGTGTTCAGAGCTCAAACATACATTTGTTGGCAAAGTTCAACAAGAAGCCGAAATAGTGTTTGGTGTGTGGTTGTGTGTGTGAGACAATTTCTGCCTCTGCATGTTTAAAAGTCAATATAGAGCAACACACTCATTAAAAACACCAGAATGTGATAATTTCGAGCCGACTGAAATTAATGAGATTAGTTAAACCCCCGTTAATCCCCAGATCATTAAAATCGGCTTGTTAAATCGGCTCCGACCTGATGCACCAGGCTACGAGCTTCTGGTTTAAAAGCTCTATTTTAGGGACGCGGTTGTCCTTGCGAGCATTTAGACTGTAACTCGAACAAAAGTGTGAAATGATGACTCTGGGATGAGATTCTGAAACTTCACGTGTGTTTAACACAAGCCGGGTGACTGTGATCAGAGTCAGGAACAGACCAGAGGTGAAAACAATCCACTACACGGCTGAACAAAGCGCCAGCACCGGAGCAAACTTTAATGTGAGCGGAGTTCAGGCGAAGTTCGTTCTCCGAGGAGCTGTTCGGTAAAGTGAGTTTGGTTTTGACGAAACAAAAAGTCATACTGTCACTCACCTGGCGAGGAGTCCTTGAGCATTGCACCTGAAGAAGAACGAGCCCCTGAAGAACAAGAGGAGGAGAAATGAATCCACCAAACCCGGAGCTGCTCCTCAGCTGATGATGTCCGCCGGAGTCACTCCCTCACCTCCGCTCTACGCGTGGAGGGAGCTCAGTGTGCATGTGCGTGTGTGAGTGAGTGTGTCCGCGCGCGCGAGAGAGAGAGAGAGAGAGAGAGAGAGAGAGAATGTGTGTGTACATGTGCCCGTGACTTTGGGAGTGTGCGTCACTTTGTGTGTGTTTGTGTCTGTGACGGAGTTTGATACGATTACTATATGTCCCTGTTATAATTTTTATTGTTACTAGTGAAACACGAATTAAACATTCATTTTATTATTACGTAGAATTATTTCTAAGTGTGTGAGTGTGTGCGCGCGCACAAAGTCTTTTATATTCATAATATTGTAAACCGCAAAAATTAAATTGTTTTATTTTGTTGAGAGATTAACCGGAAGCGTGGCTGTGGGTTTGTGATACCTGTCTTGACAAAGTGGTGTGCACTGCCCCCTCGTGGCCATTTGTTGGAACTAAAAGTTGTTTTAAAGATTTTATTTTGAAAGTCATTGCCGGATGTATCACTATGCTATTACATCTAGCTTAGCTTGTGATTGAACTTCACAACTTTGACCACGGGGGGGCGTTAAGACTTCAAATCTTCAACAATACAGCCCACAGTGCCTATAAAACTTTGGAGAAGGTAAAATAACGGCTGACAGTTCCCCAAAGGTCAAGGTGGAACTGCATCATATTAAATTAGATCAAGCTGGTGTTATTGCACATATAATAGTAGAGAAATACTATAATCTAAAAAAATCTACCCCTTCAAGACCTGACACATTTTGTCTCTGTGTACGGGCGTGTGCGTGAGAGAGAGAGAGACTGTGTACACGTGTCCGTGACTCTGGGAGTGTGCGTCACTTTGTGAGTGTTTGTGTCTTTCACACCACAACATGTGACTGGTGTTTGATATGACTAATATACACCCCTGTTATAATTATTATTGTTCTTATTGAAACAAGAATTAAACATTTATTTTTATTATTACGTAAAATTATTTCTACAAACGTGTGTCCCAGCGTGTGCGCACAGTCTTATATGTTCATATTATTGTTGTAAGCCGCAAAATTTTATTTTGTTTTATTTTGTTGAGAGATTAACCGGAAGCGTGGCTGTGGGTTTGTGATACCTGTCTTGACAAAGTGGTGTGCACTGCCCCCTCGTGGCCATTTGTTGGAACTACAAGTTATTTTAAAGATTTTATTTTGAAAGTCGTTGCCGGATGTATCACTATGCTATTACATCTAGCTTAGCTTGTGATTGAAGTTCACAACTTTGACCACGGGGGTGCGGTAAAGACTTCAAATCTTCAACAATACAGCCCACAGTGCCTATAAAACTTTGATACAACAGACTGGAGAAGGTAAAATAACGGCTGATAGTTCCCCAAAGGTCAAGGTGGAACTGCATCATATTAAATTAGATCAAGCTGGTGTTATTGCAAATATAATAGTAGAGAAATACTATAATCTAAAAAAATCTACCCCTTCAATACCTGACACATTTTGTCTCTGTGTACGGGCGTGTGTGCGTGAGAGAGAGAGAGAGACTGTGTACATGTGTCCGTGACTCTGGGAGTATGCGTCACTTTGTGTGTGTTTGTGTCTGTCACGCCACAACAGGTGACTGGAGTTTGATATGACTAATATACACCCCTGTTATAATTATTATTGTTCTTATTGAAACAAGAATTAAACATTTATTTTTATTATTACGTAAAATTATTTCTACGTGTGTGTGCGCACGCAAACACGTGTGTCCCAGCGTGTGCGCACAGTCTTTAATGTTCATATTATTGTTGTAAACCGCAAAATTTAATTTTGTTTTATTTTGTTGAGAGATTAACCGGAAGCGTGGCTGTGGGTTTGTGATACCTGTTTTGACAAAGTGGTGTGCACTGCCCCCTTGTGGCCATTTGTTGGAACTACAAGTTGTTTTAAAGATTTTATTTTGAAAGTCATTGTCGGATGTATCACTATGCTATTATATCTAGCTTAGCTTGTGATTGAAGTTCACAACTTTGACCACGGGGGGGGCGGTAAAGACTTCAAAACTTCAACAATACAGCCCACAGTGCCTATAAAACTTTGATACAACAGACTGGAGAAGGTAAAATAACGGCTGATAGTTCCCCAAAGGTCAAGGTGGAACTGCATCATATTAAATTAGATCAAGCTGGTGTTATTGCAAATATAATAGTAGAGAAATACTATAATCTAAAAAAAAAATCTACCCCTTCAAGAC